>SKCR01032853.1:0-163841 GCA_019454045.1 Zanthoxylum bungeanum
GTATCCAATACTTATATATATGAGAACTATGCCGTTGTGCCCTCAAACGCACACAAGTGCAATACTAGCCTATTCCGCATTATCGATGTCCGTCTCGATAATACTACGGCTAGGGATATTTAATGATTAATCCTTTGTGGACTGATACTGTCTCATATCATCTCAATCCAGGAACTAATCATAGGGACCTCTCTTCATTTATATATCTATGGTGATCTATCACAAATGATGAGAGTGCAATTTCCTTGTTACATAGTTAATTTGCTACAACAACACAATGATCTGTGCAAATAGTGACGCTATGGGTCATTTTGTCCAACAATAGTCATACTACCAATGGAATTCTGAGGGGTCTATCCAGAGCGAAGCTGTTTCCGTACCGTCGGTAAACACAACCTCCTATTACACTTGCATGAGTATCCAATACCCAAATATATGATAATTATGCCGTTATGCTCCCATAACACGCACACGTACAATACTAGTCTATTCCGCATTATCGATGTCCAGTCTCAATAATACTACGACTATAGATATTTAATGATTAAACCTTAGTAGATTAATATTGTCTCATATCTTATTAATCCGGAACTAATCATATGGACTTTTATCATTTATGTATCTTGGTAATCCAATTACAAATGATAAAAGAGCAATTTCCTTTGTCATATAGTTAATTTGTACAACAACACCATGTTCTGTACAAATAGTGATGTTATGGGTCATAATTGTCCAACACTAACACCCTGAACTTAATTTTAGGCACAAGTTTTTCATGATTTGGTTAAGATTTGAATTGTGAAATTGCATTTAAAGTTCACGCGTCTACAGAAAAACGTGAATAGTAAATTTATTTGAATAAAATAAAAACAATATCATAATTAAATATTAATCAAAGTTATTTAATGCCTAAAATAATTCCAACATATTAAAACTCATATGCTTGATGATTCTATGTATGATTAGAATTGTCATGATTATTTTAGGGTGCAAGCATCTATAGACTTTCTAAGAATAGAGAGTGTATTGCTTATTCCTTAACTAAGTAATTATTCCGTGATGAACTTAGAGATTTATTACCTTTAAGGCTAATAAATATAAATCACTTGTTTATAATAAAAGACATGATAAAAGATACAAGTGGGTTGGGACCAAGGGGTTAATAAAACTTTCCAAACTAAAGTTAATTTAACCAAAAGAGTTAGATAATGATTTGGTGTCTTCCTTCACTCACTACCTATTTATAGCCAAAAGGAAAAATTGTGAAGACATATAGATAATCATTTACTCAAAGCTTACCTTAAAGCATATTTAAAGTGTTGGACTAATTTGGATGATCTATTATTTATTCCTGTCACCAAGGCAATAAGAGCCTAAGAGGTAAGGGTATTTAAGAGAGTTCGCTCCACCCTCCCTCTGGGAAATTTTCAATTGAGGAATCCATTTGACAGTTATTTTATTATTTCACCTTTTTATGTCCTTTTATATTGCATTGATGGTTATGTGTGTTATTATCCCTCGCGGTACATCGGATGCAAACCCAGACGTAAATTATGTAGCCGAATCTGAATGGATGATAGTATGGTCTGTACTTGGGATACAACTCCATGTAGCACTCGGGAAATACTCATATATGCATGATTAACTCCCCTTTTTGGTTACTATTTATTTATTGACACTTTATTTGCTTTTGATTATTATAATTCTTGTTATCGTGCCTTGTATTTCTTAATTGAATTTTCTTTTATTTATATTAACGTTTATGGGTATGAAAATTTGTGTGTTTATTTGAATTATCTTGCATGAACCGCATAAGACTTGGCTATACAATTGTGTTAACACATTCATTATATTGGCATAAGTAAGGGACCATTCCGAACCCAACGGTTTGAGGTTTTCCCTTGCGAGGGGTGAGTGCGGCCGTAAATCTTTTCTCAATTCACACTGGGTGGTGACTCTTTTATTCTCCGGTTTAGTCCCCCGCGGGCTACTTCGTACTCTCTACGAGCTGCGAACCCAACAGTGTCATGGTCGCCGAGTATCATAGGCATAGCGGTAAACCCCGCTTCGCTCCTACAGTATGTAAACCTTGACCAGAAATAGTTTTAAGAATGAATTTTATTATGATAATTCTAAGTAACAATTACGGCGCTTTTGTAATAACATCACAACTATTCATTCTAAGGTTATTTTACCCCTTAACCATATAAAAGATTATATTGATGAAAATTATTAATTTTTATTCATAATAAAATAGAAATGTACATTGTATTTACAATAAATACAATAAAATTTGGCGCGCCGAGCACCAACTCTAACACTAAAGCCTTAGGACTCCTTGTGACAGTAGGTAACTCGGTAAACTTGGGGAGAAAAATTGAGAATTAATTAAAACTAGGCAAATTCTAGTACACCAGAATTCTAGTGACAGAAGGTCCACGGGACGCAATTAAAAAAAGAGTAAAACATTTCAAAATTTTGGCTATGTGCGTCAATTGCATCCATAATAGAGTCCAATTTACCCTTTCCATAATAAAATCGATTTCTTTCCATAATAGAGTCAATTGTATTTTTATAATATGTCAGATTTATTTCCTATAACAAAGTCAATCTCATTTCCATATAGCATAAGATTTGATTTTCCTTAATCCAACTAGATTTTTATTTTATTTCCTTAATCCCATTAGATTTTATTTTATTTCTTTAATTGCGCCTTATTTTATTTTATTTCCTTAATTCTGCAAGATTCTATTTTCTTTCCTTATTCTGTCAGATTGTAACATCCCCAATCTAGAGATGCTATCGGCAGGGAATAGATCATTCTATTCCCCCGAGCCTCTGACTTTCTGACAATATTAAACTCTTTTCATGTATAAACTTATGCATGGGACCCTTGTTTAACTCAACATCTTAAATGCATAATAGTTTTCAAACTAAATACACAAATTCACTACATATCACAACTTTAGTAATGAACACTTATAACTATTTACATGTGTATTCCTTACTAAATAAACTTTATGATACATGAAATTTTCTGACACTGGCTGAACTGAACTCTGACTTGACCTAGTGGACCAAACCTTTTAGTGACTGCCATCAGTATCTATCATCTCGAGCTCGTCCTCCAGGAATACTTGCAAAACAGAGAAACTGGGAGTGGGGGTTAGTTCATTGAATGATATAAGTGAGTGGACGATTTAAAATAAATACATGTGTATTTTTATGAAAACTTATGATTCTAAAAATCGAAACTGTCACCAGAAATCTACCTTTCTCTGAAAAATTCAGTGGGGATTATTCACGGTAAAATGACTGTTTCAGGCAGAATTTTTGGTGGTTAGGGGGTGTAATTTCAGTGCAGTTTTTAGTGGTCAGAGTGGGCTGTTTATACGTGGAGTTGAAGATTGTGTGAGGGCTGGTGAGGTTCATGTTGGTGAATGGAGGGCTGCGTGAGTTTGTGTGGATTATGGAGAGTAACTTAGTAGGCAGTGAGAGGGTGGTTATTGCTATTCATTTTAACGAGTTTTCTGTGCTACTAAGGGTGTTGAGAAGGGCTGTGCGGTGAAGGTTTATTGGATGTGCATGGTGCCGAGTTTTGTACATGGTTTCGAGTTTTGTTCATGGTTTTATTGGTTGTGAAGGACGTAGGGTTATTGTTCATGGCATTTCAAGGTCAGGGCTTATTTGTTTGTTGGTGATTAGAGTTTGTTGCGTGAGGTTTTAGAGAAAGGGCTACCGAAGGTTTATGAGAGAGAGAGTGTGTGGAGAATGAGGAGGCCGTGAGAGAGTGGAGAGTGAGGGGGCCGAGAGAGAAGGGGGAAGAGAGAGCTTAGGTTTTGTGTTTGTGCAGTGAAGATGCCCTCCCTATGGGAAAGGTTTGTGTGTCTTTTTATAGGAGTGGGTTAGGGTTGTCCTTGTATGGGTAGGAAATGAAGATTGTGTAATTATGGGGAATATTTAATTGGTTTGTTATAAGGAAATGATTTATTTAATTTAGGAAGATGATTTATTTAGTTTAGGAAAGAGATTTATTTAATTCATTTAATTTGGTCATGTGATTTATTTAAATTAGGAAGGTGATTTAATTAGATTTATTTAATTTAGGAATGTGATTTATTTAAATTAGGAAGGTGATTTAATTTGATTTTAATCATGTGTTTAATGTGTTGGATATTTTTGAGGGGATTTAGTGGGCTTGGGATTTTTGATGGGCTTGGTATGGATTGCAGGGTTTTGGGCCAAAGATGAATTCTAAAACAGAGATCCAACAAGCGAACCCAAAGCTAAGCAAACGAATTAAGTACAACAAGGTTTTGATTTCTGATTTTTCCCTTCCGACATTCGTTTCCCGCGACTTCCACAATTTAAGAGGTAGTGTCTCTGTGTGAGACTCATCATCGGGACTTATATGCAAAAATGCAGTGCCTACAGTCGCCCCCACTTTGATGGGACTTGTGCAGTGTGTGACAATGACAATCCTATCAAAATTATGCAATGCATTTTCACTTACCTAGCTCGCCAGCTGCCACTTGACTTGCCTGTTGCTTTGAGTTGATTTGATCTGGTTGTGACATACCCGGCATGCTAAACCTCATACCCGAGGTGTCGCGGTTGCGTCTCCATACCCAGAGTGTCACGGTTGTGTCTCCATACCCGGAGTGTCATACCCGGCGTGCTAAACCCCATACCCGAGGTGTCGCGGTTGCGTCTCCATACCCAGAGTGTCGGAGTAGTGTCTCCATACCCGGAGTGCCATACCCGACATGATAAACCCCATACCCAAGGTGTCGTGGTTGCGTCTCCATACCCAGAGTATCATACCTGGCATGTTAAACCTCATACCCGAGGCGTCGCTGTAATATCTCCATACCCGGAGTGCCATACCCGGCATGCTAAACCCCATACCCGAGGCGTCGCTGTAATATCTCCATACCCGGAGTGCCATACCCGGCATGTTAAACCCCATACCCGATCCATGTTTGCGGGTTATTCGATCCATGTTTGGATCAATGCAAGCATAAGGTTCTTGCAACTGACGTTTTGAAATAATCATAATGGTTTATGATTTAACTCAAAACGAAATAATTCTTGTGTATATAAGGAGGTTAGTGGGAGAGGGCACTGACAATGAAATTCCCATAAAGCAATTGGTGAAAGCTTGGCTTTCATACATATTCTTTCAATAGAAATTCTCCGTAGAATTCTGGGGAGTAACAACCTTTATTCAAGGAATAAAGATCTACTGGGATAGATTTGGAGTTGGTTAACACTCTCTGGGAAATTGTACATTTAAAATGTACTTGTATTGGTGTCTCATACGCTTCGAGCATATGGAGTCACAATTGGTCAATCCAAGTGATAGTCACTGGATTGAACATTAAGAACATCTGTTAGTATCTGAGAGAACTAAAGATGTTGTCTTAAACTATGGAGATGGAGAACTTGAAGTGACTGGGATCACTACTGCAAGTTTCCAAACAATTAAAATACTACGGTACTATAAAGTTTGAATAACAGGGACAGTGAGCTGGAAATCTCCTAGCAAGATAACTGTTGCCGAATAAACAACGATGCGGATTATTGCTGCAGCTGAGGCAGCAATAGAAGTCTTTTGGTCGAAAGTGAATCTAATTAGATTAGATATAGTTCTGTTAGCAGCTGAGCTAGGCGTCAGCACAAGCTAAGGAATTAAAGGTCTCATCGACGATCCAGATATATACTTCTATATCATGATTCGTTCGGATCATACATCATGGCGATATGATGATCGTGTAAATCGCGTCAGACGATAATTAAGCAAATCCGCTGACGAAAACCTTTCCTCAGCAATTTGAGCGAATTGTACATAGTTCGGGTGTTAGACACTCGAGTGACTGGCTATGTGCCAAGTGGGAGATTGTTGGATAATATGACCCATAGCGTCACTATTTGCACAGATCATTGTGTTGTTGTAGCAAATTAACTATGTAATAAGGAAATTGCACTCTCATCATTTGTGATTAGATCACCATAGATATATAAATGAAGAGAGGTCCCTATGATTAGTTCCTAGATTGAGATGATATGAGACAGTATCAGTCCACGAAGGATTAATCATTGAATATCCCTAGCCGTAGTATTATCGAGACTGGACATCGATAATGCGGAATAGGCTAGTATTGCACTTGTGTGCGTTGTGAGGACACAACGGCATAGTTCTCATATATATAAGTGTTGGATACTTATGCAAGTGCGATAGGAGGTCGTGTTTCACCGATGGTACGGGAAACAGCTTCGCTCTGGATAGACCCCTCGGAATCCCATTGGTATTATGAATATGTGTCTATGGGAGGCCGAAATCAAGGTAGGTGTGTATAGTCTTAACCTGAGACTTACATCGCTAATGCTTACGACAATCGATATATTTTAGTTGAGGTCGTCTAGGACTGTAACTAGTTCTGTGTACGCCAATGCCGGGTATATTGAGAATCGTAGTGTATTGGATGTGATGTCAAGACGGAAGTATCACTCCAGTCATAGTGGAGATGATGTCACGCAGGATACGGTATTAGTGCTCTTAAGAGATGCGCATCCAATCGTGATATTATGACCAGGTTCATGAATATCCGATTATAGAGACTAGTTACCAGACATCCGATATGTGTTTCGGACGGGGCAGACACTTATCCAGCCCCAGCCCTAGCACGTGATTATCCGATACTGGGCCGATATGCACAATACATTAGTATACTACGCTTGATACAGATCTTAATATTCTTTAATGGATATGTCCGGAGAATTAGGTAGACTTGTGCTTTGCTAGGAGTCGACCTTGTCTCGTAAATCGGTAGAACGTAGTACTTGGTACGTACGTGATTCGGATACTCGACAACCGTATTTACTGCCAGATTATCCGGGGATCTCATGGGTCGCTTCCCGATAATCCACCGATGACGCACAACTCGTACTCTTGGCTTCCCTTGTTCACGCCATTTCTGGTTCCAAACCAGTGAATTAAAAATACATATCCCGAATGATTTCAATACATCCAATATCAAAATCAAAATTTACCAAGACATTAGGGCATAGTCACATTCGGCCAACTCAAAGATTTTGGGTTTTTGTCAATTCGAATCCAATCCAATCCGATTCAATTAACATCAACTAATCGATTCTAACTCATCAAATGAATTAAAAACAAAAAATCCAAGATCCCAAAATCATCAACCATTCGGCCAAGGACAAATATTTGGGGAAAATAATTCCAAATCATTTTTTCATCAAATTAGTCCAACCAAATGAAATTAAACATGTTTAAACATAATCAAATCAACAATGGCATCAAGAGCTAATGTTGCAAGCATGAAATTTTAGGGATTTAAAATTTGGGTAAATGTGATTTGAGCATGATTTGAATAAATTGTTTGTTTGAGTATGTTATAACATGTTTAATTTCATTTTGGTTGGACTAATTTGATGAAAAATGATTTGGAATTATTTTCCCCAAATATTTGTCCTTGGCCGAATGGTTTGATGATTTTGGGATCTTGGATTTTTTGTTTTTTAATTCATTTGATGAGTTAGAATCGATTAGGTTGATGTTAATTTGAATCGGATTGGATTGGATTTCGAATTGGACAAAAACCCCAAATCTTTGAGTTGGCCGAATGTGACTAATGCCCTAATGTCTTGGTAAATTTTGATTTTGATAATTGGATGTATTGGAAATCATTCGGGATATGTATTTAATGTCGAATGCAGATTATTGGATTGAAACCGAATTGGACATGAAACCACTCCCTTGGCCGAGACTTTAAGCATGTAGATGGGTTTGATCTTTCAATTTGTGTGTTGGACATATGATAATGAATCAAGCATGATTAATTGGACTAATATGGTGTTTTAGAAATGTTGATTTAGTTGATTGATCATGTAATACACTTTGGTAATTAAATTGGGAAAATTGGATTTTTTGAATTTAATTATTTGGGCTAATTTTGGAAATTGGATTTAAATGTTGTATTTGGGCCTATTGGGCTTGATTTATCAAGTTTGGTTTAGGCCAAATGGATTGGATCCAATTGGGCCCAAAACCTTGACCATAAAGCCCAAATGCGACTTAATGAACCTTTAAAGTTCAATTGGGCCTAATGGGCCAAGATTGATTTATGGGCTTATGGGGTAAATCCCGGATTGGACTTTGGTTATCGGTTTGACCCAGTTGACCAAAAGTCCACGCCTTAAGAAATCAATCAAAAGCCCATTGGACTTTAATTGAATTGACGTTGGACGTTAATCGGTCTTTGAGACGCGTTACGATTAGATTTGGAATTTAAATCGTAAAGGTTTATTAAATAAAAGTGTAATATTTAATTTGAATTGAATAGTGAATTAGTATTAAATACATGTTAAATTAGATTTAATGATGTAGTTTAATTAATTCATGAATTCGTACTTTAAGTACTTATTCGCAAAAACGAGTTTGACTCGAACAAAATCAAATCGTTGTTTGAACATTGGATGATCACTTAATTATCAGATTAATTAATTTGATTAGATTGATTGATAGCATGCTTATGTGTGTGAATACGTGGTTGTGTTGAATGAATAATGTATATCGGATGGATATTAGACGGGTGGGCAATTTTAGAAATTGTTGTAATAAATTCGATTTATTAAATTGGACCTGCGTGTCCAGCCTTATCACCTCTATTCTCTTTGTATTCTCTTCTCACCTATTCCCCTCTATGTATATGAGGTTTCTTTAGAAGTGTAGGTAACGGGTAGAAGTAATACTAGTGCTAGCTTGAGTGAGAAAGGGAGAGATTTGATCTAGGATCAATGTGTTAAGTATCCATCCGCATCATTATTATTTATTTTCATACTCGCTTTATTATGTATTTAGAATGCATGTTTAAGGGTGTATGATGATGAGACCTTAACAAAGATAATTAATTGGTAGCCAATTTGCACGCGAAAAAGCCCTCATCAAATATCATGCGTTTTTCCTTCCATTGAGTGATTCTTACTCAAGATCCTAGATTGGCAGGGGTTGTTGGCCAAAGTCAAGCCCTTGTCCTTCAAAGATGTGTTTTAATCACGAGGCTTTGTTCCATATCGGTGTCGTGTCCAAGTTGTGGTTTGTTGGCCAAAGTCAAGACCACTTCTTGTCCATTGACATTGATTACGAAGCTTCCATGTCAATGGGTCCGCGCTTGACTGGGATCATAGGTTTGTTGTGCCAAAGCCAAGGCCTAGTTGATTCAGAGGAAAAAGGTTAGGTATACATTCGATATGTATAGACATATATAAGATATATGTTTAGGACTTGGATGTCCACCTACTGGATCTAGGAGTTGGATAGATCCAATTGATCTTCGAGATCTACCTAGTTAATTATCATACAATTTGTTGGCCAAAGTCAAGATTGTGTGATATTTAACGGGATCCTAGCCCACTAGGAAACACGGTTTCCCGAGTACTCGACAGAGGGTTAGAGGCTCGACGAAAAATAGTGGGAGGCAAGTATTGAATTTGCAACATCGTTCGAATACTCGCTAAACGCGCTCATCTATATTTTACTCGTCATATTAATCAAAAATTAGTTGGACTAATATTTTATGTGTTTTTAAATATATATATAGTTGGACTATATACAAACTCATTCAATATATAGTTGATTTTATAATTGGATTATAGTAATCAATATAATTGAATTAAAATGATAGTTGATTTTATAATTAGATTATAGTAATCAATATTAAAATTATAGTTGATTAAATATTGGATTATTGTAATCATTATAATAAATAGTACCTTATTAAATTGATTAAATAGTTGGACTATTGAAATCAAGAAAGAAAGAATGAAAAGTTGAATATTAAAATATATATCATTGGATTAAATGCTTTAAATGATTTAATTTTCATATGGGAATAAAATAGGTTAATATTATTTGATAAAATAACTTATTATGACTAAGCCATAATTAAGCAAATAGTAGAGCATAAAATCTTTGGAAGATTTATGTGATGATGACTTTAGTGCTTAATTAATATACTTACAATAAATCTATCTTTAGATTTAAAAGTATTAAAATTGCAATTAATTGAGCATTCTAGTGGAGAAAAGTCAAAGTTTGCAATTGGGCATGTAGCACAAGGTGCACATCATTTCGATATTCTAAAACCCAAGGCTTGGCCAAAGGTTTGTGAAATATTGAAAAGGTAATTGACATATCCCAAAGTGACTACCATTTGGATATGGAAGACACGAAGGAATTAAAGATAGGGAGAGGCTCTAACTTTAAAAAATATTTGTCAAAGTTATGTTTACTACTAGTATTAAAATTGGATTTTAAATACTTAGTGTGGTACATAATACATATATGTATTGACGTTCAGAATCCGCTGTGGCTGGATACTGGCTTCAAGCCGAGATTTCTCTGCGAATTGGAAACGGGACGAAAGTCGCTGTTTCGACCGTAGATACCTAATTTAGGAACTACCCTTTGGGTGTGTACTTAAATTAGGAAATGTTATAATGTAACTAGTTTGACTAGAGACATTATCTCTATATCAGTGTTTAATCCGATGCGGATAAAACCTTTATATTCTAGAACACTAAAGTGTTTCATTATATAAAGATGATACTGAGATAAATACATTAGATGTAAATAACATAATTTATATTTTGAATATAAATAAAATCTCAAACATATAATGACAAATAAATAGCTCAAATTGATTTGATCAATAGAGACTTATTTGTGGCATTGTTGTCTGGGACACAATTAAACGAGACTCGTATATCCACACTTTTGAAGAGTGGGTACTAGGACTGATTTGACTATTCAAATAAGGTCTACGAATCTAGTTTATTAGGTTAAAAACCTAAAATACTATTACTTGGTAATAGTAAAAGGGCCACCGATCTGTTAGCCCTATTCATGGTGAAGTAAGTGGGCCCATATCTAGCTAGGCTAGATGTGAACATGAATATTTCGTGACCTTAACGGATGTAGCATCACGTTGTGGTTATGTGTTTCTTTTGAAGAACACAGATCAGAAACTTTTGAAGTTTCGACACGAAGTAAACAAACAGATCGGCTATAGTGTTATTCCGCCACGGTAAGACCGAAATGGAAAATACTTAAGCAGTAGTAAGTTTCATAATAAATGAAAGAGTACGGTGTTCTTTCATGTGAGGACTCCTCCCGAGACACGTCGGTTAGACGGTGTGTGTCTGAACTAAAACCGAATTTTGTTGGACATGATAAGGTTTATCACGAGTCGCTCTGAGCTACTATTTCCTTCTACAGGATATGTATTAACAGTGCAAAACTTATTTAGAATAAGGTTCCATATAAATCTGTTTGACAGATATCATATAGGATATGAACAGGAAAGAAACGAGGTTTCTCATTCCTGATAATTTGGGAATGCCAGGCATAAAGTTTGGATGATACCAAACCAAGAACCCAAATTGGATTAGTGCCAATATAGGTTATCCTAAGGGAAACCATAAGTATAGTACTTATAAATCCAAATGAGAACAATGTGATTGTTGCTCACCATGCGGTTTTCCCTGAGAGGAATACCGATATGCAGTGGTCAGTGGGAGGATAGTGATACTCAATGAAAATCGGAGTAATACTATTCATAGCACGAAGTCCTTAATGGAACACAAACAATTCATCTATGATGAATCTGTACCATTAATCTTCAAATACACAAGAAATCGGGTAGATCGGATAGAGTCAGAAAACAACCTAGGGTATGGGTTTCTGATCTAACCTCATTAAGATGTCAATCTTATGAGGTGTACCATCCGACTACGTTATGAAGTGATACGAGGTATCGACTCCCTGTTATGGCAAAGTGCCATGAGTCCGAAATGGATTCCATGTATAACGACTATTATGGATACTAGTTGTTGTACCACAAGGCATTGTGCCTATGGTACATTATACGTCTTCAAGGAAGACATACATGGATGGCAACATACCAACGTACAAAGCTAGGCTTTTGACGGAAAGGTATCGTTATCAACATTGTGTTAATAACGGTTCAACCTTTTACCTGTTGCCATGGTAAATCCATTTTGAAAATGCTTGTTGATAACTGTATATTTCATTTATGAAATATTTGTCAGTTTATAGATCAAAATCGCTTTCCTGAAAAGGAAACCTTTTGGAGGATGTTTACAACATCCTGACGATTTTGTATAACCGACAAACCAGGTTTGCGGGTTATTCGATCCATGTTTGGATCAATGCAAGCATAAGGTTCTTGGAACTGACGTTTTGAAATAATCATAATGGTTTATGATTTAACTCAAAACGAAATAATTCTTGTGTATATAAGGAGGTTAGTGGGAGAGGGTACTGACAGTGAAATTCCCATAAAGCAATTGGTGAAAGCTTGGCTTTCATAGATATTCTTTCAATAGAAATTCTCCGTAGAATTCTGGGGAGTAACAACCTTTATTCGAGGAATAAAGATCTACTGGGATAGATTTGGAGTTGGTTAACACTCTCTGGGAAATTGTACATTTAAAATGTACTTGTATTGGTGTCTCATACGCTTCGAGCATATGGAGTCACAATTGGGTCAATCCAAGTGATAGTCACTGGATTGAAATTAAGAACATCTGTTAGTATCTGAGAGAACTAAAGATTGTCTTAAACTATGGAGATGGAGAACTTGAAGTGACTGGGATCACTACTGCAAGTTTCCAAACAATTAAAATACTACGGTACTATAAAGTTTGAATAACAGGGACAGTGAGCTGGAAATCTTCCTAGCAAGATAACTGTTGCCGAATAAACAACGATTGCGGATTATTGCTGCAGCTGAGGCAGCAATAGAAGTTTGGGTCGAAAGTAAATCTAATTAGATTAGATATAGTTCTGTTAGCAGCTGAGCTAGGCGTCAGCACAAGCTAAGGAATTAAAGGTCTCATCGACGATCCAGATATATACTTCTATATCATCTGATTCGTTCGGATCATACATCGTGGCGATGTGATGATCGTGTAAATCGCGTCAGACGATAATTAAGCAAATCCGCTGACGAAAACCTTTCCTCAGCAATTTGAGCGAATTGTACATAGTTCGGGTGTTAGACACTCGAGTGACTGGCTATGTGCCAAGTGGGAGATTGTTGGATAATATGACCCATAGCGTCACTATTTGCACAGATCATTGTGTTGTTGTAGCAAATTAACTATGTAATAAGGAAATTGCACTCTCATCATTTGTGATTAGATCACCATAGATATATAAATGAAGAGAGGTCACCACGAAGGATTAATCATTGAATATCCCTAGCCGTAGTATTATCGAGACTGGACATCGATAATGCGGAATAGGCTAGTATTGCACTTGTGTGCGTTGTGAGGACACAACGGCATAGTTCTCATATATATAAGTGTTGGATACTTATGCAAGTGCGATAGGAGGTCGTGTTTCACCGATGGTACGGGAAACAGCTTCGCTCTGGATAGACCCCTCGGAATCCCATTGGTATTATGAATATGTGTCTATGGGAGGCCGAAATCAAGGTAGGTGTGTATAGTCTTAACCTGAGACTTACATCGCTAATGCTTACGACAATCGATATACTTTAGTTGAGGTCGTCTAGGACTGTAACTAGTTCTGTGTACGCCAATGCCGGGTATATTGAGAATCGTAGTGTATTGGATGTGATGTCAAGACGGAAGTATCACTCCAGTCATAGTGGAGATGATGTCACGCAGGATACGGTATTAGTGCTCTTAAGAGATGCGCATCCAATCGTGATATTATGACCAGGTCATGAATATCCGATTATAGAGACTAGTTACCAGACATCCGATATGTGTTTCGGACGGGGCAGACACTTATCCAGCCCCAGCCCTAGCACGTGATTATCCGATACTGGGCCGATATGCACAATACATTAGTATACTACGCTTGATACAGATCTTAATATTCTTTAATGGATATGTCCGGAGAATTAGGTAGACTTGGTGCTTTGCTAGGAGTCGACCTTGTCTCGTAAATCGGTAGAACGTAGTACTTGGTACGTACGTGATTCGGATACTCCGACGACCGTATTTACTGCCAGATTATCCGGGGATCTCATGGGTCGCTTCCCGATAATCCACCGATGACGCACAACTCGCACTCTTGAATAATCTGGGATTATACAGAAGAGAGAGAGAAAATTAATCTAGGATTAATAACGGAGATATTTTATCCGGGATAAAATGTCGTCTAAAGAGAGAGATAACGATTAATTTGGAATTAATCGGTAAATTAATATATTCGATATATTAAACGAAATTAGATTTCGACGCGGAATTAAAATTAGATTTTAATTCGGGCAAACGAGTTAATTTAGAATTAATTCGTTAGCGACGTAAATAATAATTTCGCTAGGCGCAATTATTTATTTAAATTCGATTGAATTAACGTCGCGACGTAAGCTCGGTATTTCGGAAATATCGAACCCGAACGCGTGAGTGCACGTGGGCCCACTTTCATTTGGAAACGTGTGGGGCCCACATGACACATGTCATTCTAATGCTTTGCATGTAGATTGTGTACATTGCACTCAATGTCATTGCATGGAGTTTGAGTGTTTGACACTCTAAGCCATTGCATGTTTTGTGTCATAATTTTATTATTAATTTAATAAATATTATGGCATAATATAAATTGATTTTTGGTAAATCATTTTTAACTTAATACACAATTCAACTCTCTCATTCTCTCTTCTCACCTCACGCCCAAACTGAAACAAGTTACTGGTTTTGGAAGCCAAAAACCGTGAGCAAGGGAAGCCAAGAGTTGGGTTTTCATGGTGAAAACCGCAAGTGCTAGCACACTACGAGTCTTGCGAAGGTGGTAGGGAGGTTCACCATGAGCCGGGATCCATTGGACGAAGCTCGGAGCTCGTTTCTTCACTCAATTTTCTGTTTTGTAGGACAGTGGACTGTTGCAGTGGGCTTGATCAAGGCAGTGCGTTTTTTGGGCTTGAATCGTCTCCAAATCAACATAACCGATCAATGTGAGTATTCCGCTACCTCCGTTGATGTGTATTCATGCATTATTTCATGTTTGATTTGATCTTGGGACCTTAGAAAAACTCAACATTAGGCCTAAGCCGGAGTTAAGCAAATAGTAGATCATAATCTTTTGAAGATTAATGTGATGATAACTTTAGTGTTTAATCCATTAAGCTTGTCGCAGTAGTAGACTCCTTAATTTCTGAATCAGAACTAAGGATTAGATCCTTAAAGTATGATAATGAAATTGAAGGATCTTCATAAATCTATCCTTAGATTTTAGAAGTACTAATAATGCCATAGTAAACTCTTGGAGAGTTAATGACTATTCTCAATGAGACAAAGTCAAAGTTTTCAATGAGGCAAGTAGCGCTAATCACACCTTACTTCGATATTCTAGAAGGCCAAGGCTTGGCCAAAGGCTTCTGGAATATGGAAAAGGGCAAAGGCAAAATCATTATAGTCTTCTGGGAAGATAAATGACATATCCCAAAATGTCTGCTTAAAATGTGGCAAACAGGATCGCGGAAGCGTGACTGCCGTTTGGACAAAGCAGACATGAAGGAATTTAAGACGAACAAGGCTCTGACTTCAAATATGTTTGTCAAAATTATGTTCACTACTAGTATTAAAATTGGATTTTAAATACTAAGTGTGGTACATAAATATATATTGATGTTGAGAATCTGTTTTGAATAGGATACTGACTTCAATAGAGATTTATCTGCGAACTGGAAACGGGATGAAAATCGTTGTTTTAACTGTAGATACCTAAGTTTAGGAACTACCTTCGGGTGTGTACCTGAATTTGGAAACTGTTATAATGTAACTACTTTGACTAGAAACATTATCTCTATATCAGAGTATAACCCGCTGCGGGTGTACCTTTATATTCTAGAACACTAAAGTGTTTTATTATGATGATATTGAGATAAGCACATTAGATGTGAATAACAGTATTTATATTTTGAATATAAATAAATCTCAAACATATAACATGACAAACAAACAGCTCAAACTGATTTGATCAGAAGAAACTGACAAGTGGCATTATTGTCTGGGACACAATTAAACAAGAATCATATATCCGCACTTTTGAAGAGCGGGTACAAAGACTATTTGATACCATTAAAATAAAGTCTACGAATCTAGTTTATTGGGCAACGTGCTTAAAACACTATTTACTTGGTAAAAGTGCAAATGCCACCGATCTGTTAGCCCTAGTTCATAGTGAAGCAAGTGGGCCCATGTCTAGCTAGGCTAGAGGTGGATATGAATATTTTGTGACCTTTACGGATGTGGCATCGCGTTATGGTTATGTGTTTCTTTTGAAACACAAATCGGAAACTTTTAAAGTTTCGACACGAAATAAAGAAATAGATCGGCTAAAGTATTAAATCGTCACGGTTAGACCATGATGAAAATACTTAAGCGATAAGTTTCTAATATACTTGAAAGAGTGAAGTATTCTTTCAAATGAGGACTCCTCCTGGAACATGTCAGTTTGACGGTGTGTCCGAACTGACTAACCAAATTTTGTTGGACATGATAAGGTTAATCACGAGTCGCTCTGAGCTACCATTTCCTTCAACGGATAAGCTTTAAACAGTGCATAACTTATTTAGAATAAGGTTCCATTATAATCTGTTAGACAGAATTCATATTAGATATGAACGGGAAAGAAACCAGGTTTGACATTCATGAAAATTTGGGTATGCTTGGCATATGTTTGGATGATGCCAAACTAAAGCCCAAATTGGATTAGTGCCAATTGTAGGTTATCCTAGGGATACCATAAGTATGTACTTATACAACTCACTTGAGAATAATTAGATTGTTGCTCGCCATGCGGTTTTCCTAAGAGGAATACCGATATGCAGTGGTAAGTGGGAGGATAGTATAACTCGATGAAAATCGAGTAATACTATTCAAGGCACCGAATCTTAATGGAACATAAATAGTTCATCAAGGATGAAACTATACCAGTAATCTTCGAATACACAAGAACCGCGTAAGTCGGAGAGAGTCAGAAAACAACCTGGGGTATGAGTTTCTGATCTCATCTCATAAAGATGTCAATCTTTTGAGGTATACCAACTGACTACGTATGAGGAAGTGATACAAGGTATCGACTCCCTATTATGACAAAGTGTCATGAGTCCAAAATGGATTCCATGTAAATCAACAAGTTTGGATACTAGTTGATGTACCGCAAGGCATTGTGCCTATAGGTACTATATAAGTCTTCAAGGAATACATACATGGAAGGCAACATACCAACGTATAAAGCTAGGTTTTTAGCGGAAAGGTATCGTTATCAACATTGTGTTGATTACGATTCAACCTTTTACCTGTTGCCACGGGAAATCCATTTGGATAATGATTGCTTAAGCTGCATGTTTCATTTATGAAATATGTCAGCTTAACGGGAAAATCGCTTTCCTGAAAAGGAGACCTTTTGGAGGATGTTTACAACATCCTGACGGTTTTGTCGTACAATAACTAGCAAACAAGGTTTGCGGGTTATTCGATCCATGTTTGGATTGAAGCAAGCATAGGTTCTTGGAATTGTCATTTTGATGTAATCATAATGGTTTATGATTTAATTCAAAACGAAATGATTCTTGTGTATATAAGAGGGTTAGTGGGAGCGCACTGACAGTGGCTGTCCTATAAAATAATGATAATACGTCATTTTTGGAAATGATATTCCTATAAAATAACTATCGGTGAAAGCTTGGCTTTCGATAAAACTCTCCGAGAAATCGTACATTGAAAAATGTACGCGACCTGATGTCTCATACGCTTTGAGCATATGGATTCACAACAGGCCAATCCAAGTGATAGTCACTGGATTGATGTTAAGAACATCTGTTAGTATCTTAGAGAACTAAGGATGCTGTCTTAATCTGTGGAGAAGGAGAACTTGAAGTGACTGAGATCACAACTATAAGTTTCCTAAACCGAAAAAACTATAAGTAAGTCGCAAACGGTACTGTACAGTTTGAATAACGGAACAATGAGCTGGAAATCTTCCAACAAGATATTGTTACCGTATAAACAACAAATGCGGGTTATTGCTGCAGCTGAGGCAGCAATAGAAGCCATTTTTTTCGATATCAAATCTAATTAGATTAGATATAATCTGTTAGCAGCTGAGCTAGGCGTCAGCACATGCTAAAGAATTAATGGTCTCATCATCGATCCAGATATATACTTCGATATTCATCTGATTCGTTCGGATCATACATCGTGGCGATGTGATGATCGAATAAATCGCATCAGATGATAATCATACAAATCTGCTAACGAAAGTATTTCTTAGCAGTTTGAGCCAACCGTACATAGTTCGGGTGTAAGACACTCGAGTGACTGGCTATAGGCCAAGTGGGAGATTGTTGGACAATTATGACCCATAGCGTAGCTATTTGTACAGATCATGGTGTTTTTGTACAAATTAACTATGTGACAAAGGAGATTGCACTCTTATCATTTGTGATTAGATCACCTAGATGTATAAATGATAGGAGGTCCCTATGATTAGCTCCTGGATTGAGAATGATATGAGACAGTATCATTCCACGAAGGATTAATCATTAAATATCCCTAGTCAGAGCATTGTCGAGATTGGACATCGATAAATGCGTAAAAGAATAGTATTACACTTGTGCGCGTTGTGAGGGCACAACGACATAGTTCTCATATATTTGGGTATAGGATACTCATGCAAGTGTAGTAGGAGGTTGTGTTTTACCGATGGTACGGGAAATAGCTTCGCTCTGGATAGACCCCCTCGGAATTCCATTGGTAGTATGACTATGTGTCTATGGTAGTCCGAAATCAAGGTAGGTGTATTTGGTCTTAACCTGAGACTTGCACCGCTAATACTTGCGACAATCAATATACTTTGGTTGCGGTCGTCCAGGACTTTAACAGATTCTGTGTATGCCAATGCTGGGTATATTGAGAATCGTAGTGTGTTGGGTGTGATTTCAAGACGGAAGTGTCACTCCAGTCATATGGAGATGATGGTCCCGTAGGATACGGGACTGGTTCTCTTAAATGTTGCAGCTATCGGGATATTATGACTAGGTCATTTATATCCGATTATAGAGACTAGTCTCCAGACATCCGACAAGTGCTTCGTATAGGGCATACACAATTCCAGCCCCAGGCCTAGCACGTGATCATCCGATGCTGGACAGAAATACGCAATACTACGTATACTACGCCTGATATAGATCCTTTATTCCTATAAGGATATTTCTGGAGAATTGGGAAGGCAGGGCGCTTTGCTAGAGGCCAACCTTGTCTTGTAAATGGATAAAACGTAGCACTTGGTACTTACGTGTTCGGATAGTCCGACGACCGAATTTACTGCCAACATATCCGGGGATCTCATGGGTCGCTTCCCAAAGATTCACCGATGACGTATGACTCGCACTCTAAATTAATCTGGGATTAATTAGAAGAGAGAGAAAATTAATCTGGAATTAATTGCGGAGATATTTTATCTGGGATAAAATATCAATTAAAGAGAGATAACAATTAATTTGGAATTAATCAAAGAATTAATATATTCGATATATTAAACGAAATTAGATTTCGACGCGGAATTAAAATTATATTTTAATTCGGGCGAACGAATTAATTTAGAATTAATTCGCTAGCGACGTGAATAGTAATTATGCTAGGCATGATTATTTAATTAAATTAGATTTAATTACGACGCAACGGAAAATTTGTTAATTTGGAATTAGCGAACCCGAGCCCAAGATTATTTACGACCGCATTCGCATTTCGAATTTGAGTGCGGCACGCAAATCAAATCAAGCGTCAAATCGCTAGTCGCATCTAGCGTCACATCATTTGTCAATCAAGTGATGGATGTCTTTCACTTTGAGTGATTGACGCCAGTCACTATTCATGATTGATGTGAGTTGATGTTGGTGGTTGGAGCCATTATGGCTTGACTTTTGAAATCCAAATTCATGGCAAATGCATTTGAAATTCAAATGTGTGTATTAGATACACAAATTTCGAATCAAACCACACAACTCTCTCTTCCTCTCATCTCTCTCTCCATTCACGCCCAAGGGGCCAAAAACCTTCTGGTTTGCTGTTAAAAACCGTGAGTAGTGGGAAGCCAAGAGTCGTGATTTTGTGGCAAAATCGGGAGTGCTAGCACACTACGAAGTCATGCGAAGGTGATAGGGAAATGCACCATGAGCCGGGAATCATTCGACGAAGCTTGGAGCTTGACGAAGGACCAAAGCCGAGCCAAAAACAGTGAACTGCATCTGCTCACTGCCGAATACACAAAAGGGCAGAATTTGAATTTTTGTTGCCTTCCGCGTTGCTCAACCGATCGATGTAAGTATTCCGCAACTTCGTCATTGTTATTCACACATGTTTTATCACTTTTGATTCGATCCTTAGGACCGTAGAACTCCAACACCGCCATCTCTTCAACTAGTCATCTCGCCGACCACTCAGGCATCTACTTCTAAAATCCCATAATCAAGTGCTCGTGAGTCCATCCGAGATCATCCCCTCAGAATACCGGATGAGAGCACATCTCGCACTTATCGTTCCTAAGGTTTCTCCCTACAGCAAACAATGTCATCACCAGACTTATGTCTAACTATTAAGGATGTAGAGGTTTTTAGGGGCTAAATCCGGTAACGCAGCGGAAGCGGTGGAAAATCGAATTTTCCGATTACAAAAATTTTTCTCGGATTAATTAAATAAACATATTTATTTAATATTCCAATAATCAAATTATGAAATAAAATTCAATAAATCATATTTAAGTGAATTACCAAATTACCCTTACTTTGGTATTTTGTCCATTTTAGTCCGAAATTGATCTAATCAATTTTGAATGATTCTAAATCATTTCTAAGATGAATTTAGCATGTTCAAAACATCAAAACACCAAAAGCACCAAAATCCCCAAATTCTAACTCCTTGGCGAATGCACCACTTTGGTGCCAAAGTGTGCACTTTGTCATTTCATGCATCAAAACACATCAAGATGTAATCCAATGAACATGAAACTTTATATGCATCATATACACATCCAAATACACAACATATATGAAAAGCCCCAAATTTGGAATTGGTCATGAACCCTAATTTTTCAATTTCTTCAAATTGGACAAATTAGACCAAATTGGTTAAATCCAACACTTCAATCATCTTTCTTCCATCCAATCAAAGTCTCAACACAATGAAACAACTCAAGATCAAATCTAGGTCATCTAAGAGTGGGTCAACAACTCTAGATTAGCAACAAGGTTTCCAAAACCTTAAAAGAAAGCTTATAACTACAATAGTCACAACCTTCCTTCATCATACATGCTCAACACTTCCATCAAAACTTCCATAAAAAAAACACAAGGAATAAAGAAAGAAATAACCTAAGAACGTCATATGTTAAAGCTTAGATCCTAAGGAACATTTTCCTTTTTAATAGCAAGTTGGAAAAACTCACTAAAATCCAAGCTTTCTTTGATTTCTCCTTTCTTTCTCACAAGCTTCCTTTGCTTCCATTAATGGAGTTTTTCTTTTAAAGTGTATTAGGTTAAGAATAATGAAATGAAAAAACAATATATACTTGTATCAAAATGGCCTTGGCCGAAATTCACTAAAGGAAATACAAGTTTTGTAATTTCAATTTCATTTCACTTTACATTTAGTCAACTTGCATAAATATCTTAATAACACTTTATTAGATATTTAATTAAGTCAACAAATGCAACTAAGAAAAATATAACTCTTATATTTAAGTGTTATGGCCGAATTAATGAAAAATAAAGGAAAAAGATATTTTCATTTTCAAACAATTTTGAACAAATATCTTAAGAAGTCAAAATCAATTTGACAACCTTTTCATTTAATGTATAAGTCAACAATTGCAACTTATAATCATTTCCTAACTTTATCATTTGGTGATATATTTATATTTTAATTATATTAATCATTTAACAATTAAATAATTAAATAATTAATTAAATACAAATATATCAAATATTTGTATTATATTTACTTTAAATATCTCAAATACATATATTGATGATATATGTCAAATACCTTTATTTGACTATTTATTAATGTGTATTTAATAATATCATATATTAAAAACAAACACATTAATTAGGAAATGACGGTTCGGCCCGTTCGCATGTATTTTTCGTTTAACGATTAAACGATTTATAAATAATCATCATTATTCATGAATGTTTCTCTAGTGCTCTACGAGTATGTTTCATTATTAAGACTCTCTAGATTCAGGTATATCCGTCACGAAATCCAATTTCATGTCCATAATCTATCCACCCGTAGATTATGACGATCACGGATAAACTAGCTGAATCATACAGGTCGAGGTAATTGCATACGTATAATCCCTCCGTCACATGTATCCAGATAATCCCAGAGATATAGATGTAAAAGTCAAATCTCTATAGGTATTATCTCGTCGACGTATCTATTAGCAATCTTTAAATAACACTCAGAACTTACTTCCGATGTATACTGTGGCCACAGATTTAACAGACTGTTAAATATATATGGACTACCTATGCTCTGTACACAGAACTGACGGATCCATATCTTGACACACACAGGATATCCTGAGGATCGATCCACACCCAACGAACAGGCGGAGGTCTGATCTAAATAGATCGGTGACGTGACTGCCATCTAAGTGTGGAGGATGTCTCATACATCCACAGTGGTGTCTCAAGTCGAAGGACCACTATACTACTCAACCCGAGAAGATTCTTATTGACGTTGGTGTACCATCCATTAAGAATCTTCGGTGAGCCGTTCAGTGTTTATCCATTATAAACACCTACATGTCTATACGAGTCTCCCTAGACTCATGGTTCATTGGGATAAACCATCAGACCAAGTCTCGATATACGACATGTACTGGTCTCAACGGATTTGACTAACCGACCCGTGTTAGAAAATCTTGACCAGGAACTATGTTTGATAATATACATATAGCAGTGACATTTCCCAATGTCAATTACAAACTAACTTTGTAACTGTGTACTGCATTACATATTATCGGGCCTTTGTCTAATATATACATATCACTAAACCACATTTAGTTTCAATCTAATCGTAATCAGATCGAATACGTATATAAGAACAAGAGGTGCAACCATAAACAAGTAATATTATGGAATAAGGGGATGTTCGTATTCATGAATCAGACATAAATACGGTCCGGATTGGCGCTCTGAGCACCAACCCCAACAAAAACAAGCAAATTTTATTTATTTTTTATTTTTTTTTCACAATGGTCTTTCTATCCTTGCCGTAAATTTTTCTGTTTCTCGATTCTTTTTCCCCGATATCCATGTTTGCTAAACCCTTCTTGACAAACTTTTTATTTTTAATCTCTAACCAACGGGTATCTATGATGGCTTTTAAGACACATGGTTAACATGATGCATGTATACATGAGATGTATGAGATGCGTGTGTTGAGTTTTTCTAAGGTCCCAAGATCAAATCAAGACATGAAATAATGCATGAATACATCAACGGAGGTAGCAGAATACTCACATTGATCGGTTATGTTGATTTGGAGACGATTCAAGCCCAAAAACGCACTGCCTTGATCACACCACTGCAACAGTCCACTGTCCTACAAAAACAGAAAATTGAGTGAAGAAACGGAGCTCCGAGCTTCGTCCAATGGATCCCGGCTCATGGGTGAACCTCCCTACCACCTTCGCAAGACTCGTAGTGTGCTAGCACTTGCGGTTTTCACCATGAAAACCCAACTCTTGGCTTCCCTTGCTCACGGTTTTTGGCTTCCAAAACCAGTAACATGTTTCAGTTTGGGCGTGAGGTGAGAAGAGAGAATGAGAGAGTTTGAATTGTGTATTAAGTTAAAAATGATTTACCAAAAATCAATTTATATTTATGCCATAATATTTATTAAATTAATAATAAAATTATGACACAAAACATGCAATGGCTTAGAGTGTCAAACACTCAAACTCCATGCAATGACATTGAGTGCAATGTACACAATCTACATGCAAAGCATTAGAATGACATGTGTCATGTGGGTCCCACACGTTTCCAAATGAAAATGGGCCCACGTGCACTCACGCGTTCGGGTTCGATATTTCCGAAATACCGAGCTTACGTCGCGACGTTAATTAAATCGAATTTAAATAAATAATTGTGCCTAGCGAAATTATTATTTACGTCGCTAACGAATTAATTCTAAATTAACTCGTTTGCCCAAATTAAAATCTAATTTTAATTCCGCGTCGAAATCTAATTTCGTTTAATATATCGAATATATAATTACCGATTAATTCCAAATTAATCGTTATCTCTCTCTTTAGACGACATTTTATCCCGGATAAAACATCTCCGTTATTAATCCTAGATCAATTTTCTCTCTCTTCTGTATAATCCCAGATTATTCAAGAGTACGAGTTGTGCGTCATCGGTGGATTATCGGGAAGCGACCCATGAGATCCCCGGATAATCTGGCAGTAAATACGGTTGTCGGAGGAGTATCCGAATCACGTACGTACCAAGTACTACGTTCTACCGATTTACGAGACAAGGTCGACTCCTAGCAAAGCACCAAGTCTACCTAATTCTCCGGACATATCCATTAAAGAATATTAAGATCTGTATCAAGCGTAGTATACTAATGTATTGTGCATATCGGCCCAGTATCGGATAATCACGTGCTAGGGCTGGGGCTGGATAAGTGTCTGCCCCGTCCGAAACACATATCGGATGTCTGGTAACTAGTCTCTATAATCGGATATTCATGACCTGGTCATAATATCACGATTGGATGCGCATCTCTTAAGAGCACTAATACCGTATCCTGCGTGACATCATCTCCACTATGACTGGAGTGATACTTCCGTCTTGACATCACATCCAATACACTACGATTCTCAATATACCCGGCATTGGCGTACACAGAACTAGTTACAGTCCTAGACGACCTCAACTAAAATATATCGATTGTCGTAAGCATTAGCGATGTAAGTCTCAGGTTAAGACTATACACACCTACCTTGATTTCGGCCTCCCATAGACACATATTCATAATACCAATGGGATTCCGAGGGGTCTATCCAGAGCGAAGCTGTTTCCCGTACCATCGGTGAAACACGACCTCCTATCGTACTTGCATAAGTATCCAACACTTATTATATGAAAACTATGCCGTTGTGTCCTCACAACGCACACAAGTGCAATACTAGCCTATTCCGCATTATCGATGTCCAGTCTCGATAATACTACGGCTAGGGATATTCAATGATTAATCCTTCGTGGACTGATACTGTCTCATATCATCTCAATCCAGGAACTAATCATAGGGACCTCTCTTCATTTATATATCTATGGTGATCTAATCACAAATGATGAGAGTGCAATTTCCTTATTACATAGTTAATTTGCTACAACAACACAATGATCTGTGCAAATAGTGACGCTATGGGTCATATTATCCAACAATCTCCCACTTGGCACATAGCCAGTCACTCGAGTGTCTAACACCCGAACTATGTACAATTCGCTCAAATTATTGAGGAAAGGTTTTCGTCAGCGGATTTGCTTAATTATCGTCTGACGCAATTTACACGATCATCACATCGCCACGATGTATGATCCGAACGAATCAGATGATATAGAAGTATATATCTGGATCGTCGATGAGACCTTTAATTCCTTAGCTTGTGCTGACGCCTAGCTCAGCTGCTAACAGAACTATATCTAATCTAATTAGATTCACTTTCGACCCAAAAGACTTCTATTGCTGCCTCAGCTGCAGCAATAATCCGCAATCGTTGTTTATTCGGCAACAGTTATCTTGCTAGGAAGATTTCCAGCTCACTGTCCCTGTTATTCAAACTTTATAGTACCGTAGTATTTTAATTGTTTGGGAACTTGCAGTAGTGATCCCAGTCACTTCAAGTTCTCCATCTCCATAGTTTAAGACAACATCTTTAGTTCTCTCAGATACTAACAGATGTTCTTAATGTTCAATCCAGTGACTATCACTTGGATTGACCCAATTGTGACTCCATATGCTCGAAGCGTATGAGACACCAATACAAGTACATTTTAAATGTACAATTTCCCAGAGAGTGTTAACCAACTCCAAATCTATCCCAGTAGATCTTTATTCCTTGAATAAAGGTTGTTACTCCCCAGAATTCTACGGAGAATTTCTATTGAAAGAATATCTATGAAAGCCAAGCTTTCACCAATTGCTTTATGGGAATTTCATTGTCAGTGCCCTCTCCCACTAACCTCCTATATACACAAGAATTATTTCGTTTTGAGTTAAATCATAAACCATTATGATTATTTCAAAACGTCAGTTCCAAGAACCTTATGCTTGCATTGATCCAAACATGGATCGAATAACCCGCAAACCTGGTTTGTCGGTTATACAAAATCGTCAGGATGTTGTAAACATCCTCCAAAAGGTTTCCTTTTCAGGAAAGCGATTTTGATCTATAACTGGCAAATTTCATGAATGAAATACGCAGTTATCAACAAGCATTTTCAAAATGGATTTACCATGGCAACAGGTAAAAGGTTGAACCGTTATTAACACAATGTTGATAACGATACCTTTCTGTCAAAAGCCTAGCTTTGTACGTTGGTATGTTGCCATCCATGTATGTCTTCCTTGAAGACGTATAATGTACCAATAGGCACAATGCTTTGTGGTACAACAACACTAGTATCCATAATAGTCGTTATACATGGAATCCATTTCGGACTCATGGCACTTTGCCATAACAGGGAGTCGATACCTTGTATCACTTCCTTAAAACGTAGTCGGTGGATTTACCTTCATAAGATTGACATCTTAATGAGGTTAGATCAGAAACCCATACCCTAGGTGTGTTTTCTGACTCTATCCGATCTACCTGTTTTCTTGTGTATTTGAAGATTAATGGTACAGATTCATCATAAATGAATGTTTGTGTTCCATTAAGGACTTCGTGCTATGAATAGTATTACTCCGATTTTCATTGAGTATCACTATCCTCCCACTGACCACTGCATATCGGTATTCCTCTCAGGAAAACCGCATGGTGAGCAACAATCACATTGTTCTCATGTGGGATTTATAAGTACTATACTTATGGTTTCCCTTAGGATAACCTATATTGGCACTAATCCAATTTGGGTTCTTAGTTTGGTATCATCCAAACTTTATGCCTGGCATACCCAAATTATCAGGAATAAGAAACCTCGTTTCTTTCCTGTTCATATCCTATATGATATCTGTCAAACAGATTTACATGGAACCTTATTCCAAATAAGTTTTGCACTGTTAATACATATCCTGTTGAAGGAAACAGTAGCTCAGAGCGACTCGCGAAAAACCTAATCATGTCCAACAAAAACTTGGTTTTTAGTTCTGACACACCGTCAATTGACGTGTCTCGGGAGGAGTCCTCATATGAAAGAATACGTACTTTCATGTACGTATGAAACTTACTGCTTAAGTATTTACAATACGGTCTTACCGCAGCGGCATAATACTACAGCCGATCTGTTTGTATACTTCGTGTCGAAACTCAAAGTTTCGTATTTGTGTTCTTCAAAAGAAACACATAACCATAACGTGATGCCATATCCGTTAAGGTCACGAAAATATTCATGTTCACATTTAGCCTAGCTAGATATGGGCCCACTTACTTCACCATGAATAGGGCTAACAGATCGGTGGCCCTTTTACTATTACCAAGTAAATAGTATTTTAGGTATTTTACCTAATAAACTAGATTCGTAGACCTTATTTGAATAGTCAAATCAGTCCTAGTATCCACTCTTCAAAAGTGTGGATATACGAGTCTCGTTTAATTATGTCCCAGACAACAATGCCACAAATAAGTCTCTATTGATCAAATCAATTTGAGCTATTTATTTGTCATTTATATGTTTGAGATTTTATTTATATTCAAAATATAAATTATGTTATTTACATCTAATGTATTTATCTCAGTATCATCTTTATATAATGAACACTTTAGTGTTTTAGAATATAAAGGTTTTATCCGCATCGGATTAAACACTGATATAGAGATAATGTCTCTAGTCTAACTAGTTACATTATAACATTTTTAAGTACATACCCAAATGGTAGTTCCTAAATTTAGGTATCTACGGTCGAAACAGCGACTTTCGTCCCGTTTCCAATTCGCAGAGAAATCTCGGCTTGAAGCCAGTATCCAGCCCACAGCGGATTCTGAACGTCAATACATATATGTATTATGTACCACACTAAGTATTTAAAATCCAATTTTAATACTAGTAGTAAACATAACTTTGACAAATATTTTTAAAGTTAGAGCCTCTCCCTATCTTTAATTCCTTCGTGTCTTCCATATCCAAATGGTAGTCACTTTGGGATATGTCAATTACCTTTTCAATATTTCACAAACCTTTGGCCAAGCCTTGGGTTTTAGAATATCGAAATGATGTGCACCTTGTGCTACATGCCCAATTGCAAACTTTGACTTTTCTCCACTAGAATGGTCAATTAATTGCAATTTAATACTTTTAAATCTAAAGATAGATTTATGATAAGTATAAATTAAGCACTAAAGTCATCATCACATAAATCTTCCAAAGATTTTATGCTCTACTATTTGCTTAATTATGGGCTTAGTCATAATAAGTTATTTTATCAAATAAATTAACCTATTATTAATTCCCAAATGAAAATTAAATCATTTAAAACATTTAATCCAAGGATTATATTTTTTAAATATTCAACCTTTCAATTCTTTCTTGATTTTAATAGTCCAACTATTTAATCAATTTAATAAGGTACTATTTATTATAATGATTACAATAATCCAATTATTTAATCAACTATAATTTTAATATTGATTACTATAATCTAATTATAAAATCAACTATCATTTTAATTCAATTATATTGATTACTATAATCCAATTACAAAATCAACTATATATTGAATGAGTTTGTATATAGTCCAACTATATATATTGTTAAAACAACATAAGTATTAGTCCAACTAATACTTTTGATTAATATGACGAGTAAAAATAGATGAGCGCGTTTAGCGAGTATTCGAACGAATGTTGCAAATTCAATACTTGCCTCCCACTATTTTTCGTCGAGCCTCTAACCCTCTGTCGAGTACTCGGGAAACCGTGTTTCCTAGTGGGCTAGGATCCCGTTAAATATCACACAATCTTGACTTTGGCCAACAAATTGTATGATAATTAACTAGGTAGATCTCTAAGATCAATTGGATCTAATCCAACTCCTAGATCCAGTAGGTGGACATCCAAGTCCTAAACATATATCTTATATATGTCTATACATCGAATGTATACCCTAACCTTTTTCCTCTGAATCAACTAGGCCTTGGCTTTGGCACAACAAACCTAATGATCCCAGTCAAGCGCGGACCCATTGACATGGAAGCTTCGTAATCAATGTCAATGGACAAGAAGTGGTCTTGACTTTGGCCAACAAACCACAACTTGGACACGACACCGATATGGAACAAAGCCTCGTGATTAAAACACATCTTCGAAGGACAAGGGCTTGACTTTGGCCAACAACCCCTGCCAATCTAGGATCTTGAGTAAGAATCACTCAATGGAAGGAAAAAACGCATGATATTTGATGAGGGCTTTTTCGCGTGCAAATTGGCTACCAATTTAATTATCTTGTTAAGGTCTCATCATCATACACCCTTAAACATGCATTCTAAATACATAATAAAGCGAGTATGAAAATAAATAATAATGATATGCGGATGGATACTTAACACATTGATCCTAGATCAAATCTCTCCCTTTCTCACTCAAGCTAGCACTAGTATTACTTCTACCCGTTACACTACACTTCTAAAGAAACCTCATATACATAGAGGGGAATAGGTGAGAAGAGAATACAAAGAGAATAGAGGTGATAAGGCTGGACACGCAGGTCCAATTTAATAAATCGAATTATTACAACAATTTCTAAAATTGCCCACCCGACTAATATCCATCCGATATACATTATTCATTCAACACAACCACGTATTCACACACATAAGCATGCTATCAATCAATCTAATCAAAATAATTAATCTGATAATTAAGTGATCATCCAATGTTCAAACAATGATTTGATTTTTTCGAGTCAAACTCGTTTTTGCGAATAAGTACTTAAAGTACGAATTCATGAATTAAATTAAACTACATCATTAAATCTAATTTAACATGTATTTAATACTAATTCACTATTCAATTCCAAATTAAATATTACACTTTTATTTAATAAACCTTTTACGATTTAAATTCCAAATCTAATCGTAACGCGTCTCAAAGACCGATTAACGTCCAACGTCAATTCAATTAAAGTCCAATGGGCTTTTGATTGATTTCTTAAGGCGTGGACTTTTGGTCAACTCGGGTCAAACCGATAACCAAAGTCCAATCCGGGATTTACCCCATAAGCCCATAAATCAATCTTGGCCCATTAGGCCCAATTGAACTTTAAAGGTTCATTAAGTCGCATTTGGGCTTTATGGTCAAGGTTTTGGGCCCAATTGGATCCAATCCATTTGGCCTAAACCAAACTTGATAAATCAAGCCCAATAGGCCAATTAACAATTCAAGCCCCAATCCAATTTAAGCCTAAATAATTAAATTACACTAATCCAATTACGCAATTCAATTACCTAAAGTGCATTATATGATTAATCGACTAAATCAATATTTCGAAGCACCAAATTAGTCCAATTAATCATGCTTAATTCATTATCATATGTCCAAACACAAATTGAAAATCAAACCCATAAACATGCTTCAATGCTCTCGGCCAAGGAAGGTTATTTTGTCCGATTTGAATTTAATCCGATTAATTACACAATTGACAACGTATTAACTTCCCGAATGATTTCATACACATCCAATGTTCATAAAATCAAAATTACCAAGACATTCAATAGGGCTATACATTCGGCCAAAGTGAAGGAAATTGGGGATTTTTGTTCAATTCAAAATTCAATCAAATTGACTTCTAATTAACATCATCCTATATCATTATAACTCATCCAATGAATTTAAAATGAAAAATTCCAAGAACTCCAAGACTCCTACACATTCGGCCAACATGAATAAATTGGGGAAAATTATTCCAAATCAATTTTCAATAAATTGGTCCAACCAAAATGCAATCAAACATGTTATAAGCATACTTAAACAATCAATTTATTCAAATCATGCTCAACAAACATTTACCCAAATTTTAAGCCCTACATTTTTCATGCTTGCAACATTAGCTCTTGATGCCATTGTTGAGTTTTTCTAAGGTCCCAAGATCAAATCAAGACATGAAATAATGCATGAATACATCAACGGAGGTAGCGGAATACTCACATTGATCGGTTATGTTGATTTGGAGACGATTCAAGCCCAAAAACGCACTGCCTTGATCACACCACTGCAACAGTCCACTGTCCTACAAAAACAGAAAATTGAGTGAAGAAACGGAGCTCCGAGCTTCGTCCAATGGATCCCGGCTCATGGGTGAACCTCCCTACCACCTTCGCAAGACTCGTAGTGTGCACTTGCGGTTTTCACCATGAAAACCAACTCTTGGCTTCCCTTGCTCACGGTTTTTGGCTTCCAAAACCAGTAACATGTTTCAGTTTGGGCGTGAGGTGAGAAGAGAGAATGAGAGAGTTTGAATGTGTATTAAGTTAAAAATGATTTACCAAAAATCAATTTATATTATGCCATAATATTTATTAAATTAATAATAAAATTATGACACAAAACATGCAATGGCTTAGAGTGTCAAACACTCAAACTCCATGCAATGACATTGAGTGCAATGTACACAATCTACATGCAAAGCATTAGAATGACATGTGTCATGTGGGCCCCACACGTTTCCAAATGAAAATGGGCCCACGTGCACTCACGCGTTCGGGTTCGATATTTCCGAAATACCGAGCTTACGTCGCGACGTTAATTAAATCGAATTTAAATAAATAATTGCGCCTAGCGAAATTATTATTTACGTCGCTAACGAATTAATTCTAAATTAACTCGTTTGCCGAATTAAAATCTAATTTTAATTCCGCGTCGAAATCTAATTTCGTTAATATATCGAATATATTAATTCGATTAATTCCAAATTAATCGTTATCTCTCTCTTTAGACGACATTTTATCCCGGATAAAACATCTCCGTTATTAATCCTAGATTAATTTTCTCTCTCTTCTGTATAATCCCAGATTATTCAAGAGTACGAGTTGTGCGTCATCGGTGGATTATCGGGAAGCGACCCATGAGATCCCCGGATAATGGCAGGCAGTAAATACGGTTGTCGGAGTATCCGAATCACGTACGTACCAAGTACTACGTTCTACCGATTTACGAGACAGGTCGACTCCTAGCAAAGCACCAAGTCTACCTAATTCTCCGGACAATCCATTAAAGAATATTAAGATCTGTATCAAGCGTAGTATACTAATGTATTGTGCATATCGGCCCAGTATCAGATAATCACGTGCTAGGGCTGGGGCTGGATAAGTGTCTGCCCCGTCCGAAACACATATCGGATATCTGGTAACTAGTCTCTATAATCGGATATTCATGACCTGGTCATAATATCACGATTGGATGCGCATCTCTTAAGAGCACTAATACCGTATCCTGCGTGACATCATCTCCACTATGACTGGAGTGATACTTCCGTCTTGACATCACATCAATACACTACGATTCTCAATATACCGGCATTGGCGTACACAGAACTAGTTACAGTCCTAGACGACCTCAACTAAAATATATCGATTGTCGTAAGCATTAGCGATGTAAGTCTCAGTTAAGACTATACACACCTACCTTGATTTCGGCCTCCCATAGACACATATTCATAATACCAATGGGATTCCGAGGGGTCTATCCAGAGCGAAGCTGTTTCCCGTACCATCGGTGAAACACGACCTCCTATCGCACTTGCATAAGTATCCAACACTTATATATATGAGAACTATGCCGTTGTGTCCTCACAACGCACACAAGTGCAATACTAGCCTATTCCGCATTATCGATGTCCAGTCTCGAATACTGCGGCTAGGGATATTCAATGATTAATCCTTCTTGGACTGATACTGTCTCATATCATCTCAATCCAGGAACTAATCATAGGGACCTCTCTTCATTTATATATCTATGGTGATCTAATCACAAATGATGAGAGTGCAATTTCCTTATTACATAGTTAATTTGCTACAACAACACAATGATCTGTGCAAATAGTGACGCTATGGGTCATATTATCCAACAGCGTGATATGCATGGAATATATAAGTCGACTCTTATCATTTTAAAACCATTCAATATATTGCGCGGTGTGCAAACTTGTCCCAGTTAAAAAGGCCCAACAGGTTTACACTTTTGCGATAACATGGGCTAAACAACTTCAAATGATAAAAGGCCTAAACACAAGATGGCCCATTGGCATTTCAGAAGCTTTTTGGCCCAATTTCCATTAAAGCACATACTTCGTCCCAGTTTAAATGGCCCAACAAGCCCATACCTCATGACAAAAAGTCCAACTAAATCCAAATGACGATGGTCCTAAACGCAAGCATAAAGGAATAGTTTCTATTAGTCCTACAACTACAGTTCATATGCGAGTTTATAAGGGTATAGACAAAGGTTCCCGGTGACGAATGATTGCCCACAACTAGGACTCCCCACTCAAGGGTTCGAATGACCAAGTGAGCGCACCTTTTTTATACTGTAAGGTACGTGCCAACGAGTTATGGTGCGTGACTAACTGTCAAATGGATTTCCTATTGTAGATTCCCCAGAGGGAGGGTGGAGCGAACTCTCTTAAATACCCAAGGCTCTTAGGCTCTTATCGCCTTGGTGATAGGAATAAACAACAAGTCTTCCAAATTAGTCTGTCACAGTGAGCTACAGGTAAATGATTATCTAGGTGCCTTCACAGCTTTTCCTTGTAGAAAGGTAGTGAATTAAGGAAGACATCAAACCATTACCTAGCCTTAACAATGCCTTTGATTAAACCCCTTCAACCCACGGTAGACACGGTTAACTAAAGCACAAATCACAATCATTACAAGACATTATTTCGGGGCCGATTCTCTATCCCCAGTGGAGTCGCCAGACTGTAGGACACAGAACTTGACGACGCATGTTGTTCTAGGCTCGCGGCCTAGTTGAGAGTACAGAGTAGCCCACGGGGGACTAAATCGGAGAATAAAAGAGTCGCCACCCGGTGTGAACCGGGAAAAAGATTTAAGGCCGCACTCACCCCTCGCAAGGGAAGACCTCTAAACCATTGGGTTCAGAATGGTCCCTTACTTATGCCACTTGTAATGAAATGATTTGTGCGATAACTTAACCGAATCTACACAACATACCTGTTCAAGAGTAACCTAGATCTAGTTCGCATTCATGAAAGTAATCCTACGTCTAAGTTTGCATGCTTTAAAAGTAAGTCATCATAACGGCAAACATACGATACCACACAATGAGCATGTTGAATTATCAAACACAAAAAATAAATAACATCCTAAACATAAACGTAAATTAACTCCTATTGCGAAAGAAAGTAACTAAATCATGCTTAAAAAATAACGTACTAACGGCTAAATTATGCTTAAGAAATAAATAACCTACTAGACTAAATCATGCTCACATACAAGGTTGGATGAAATGAAATATGTGTGTCTCTCAAGTGGTACGTTGTATTGTATCCCAAGTGCAGACTGCAATACCGTCCATTCGGATTCGGCTACGGAATTTACGTTCGGGTTTCCATCTGATATACCGCAAGAGAGAACATAAATTCCGTTCATCCAGAAATCACATCATGCACCAATCCACAATACTCATGCGAAATAAAGTAATAAAATAAATAAAAAAATAAAGGATAATGAACAAAAGGGGTGCCCTCAGGTCTAACCTCTTTTGTCATCTCTCGAAAGTGCGGTACGCGGTTGTCGGAAGGGTTGAAGCTCCGCAACTCTTTCGGTTGACTGGTTCAACGTTTTCCTTCGCTGTTTCGCTGTTCGGGCTGTTGTTTTACTCCATTTTACGGTTTTTTCTGATCACGGCTTAGGCTTACTATTTTACGGTAATGCGGGGCTATTTTTGGTGCAATTTTGCGGTAAAACATTGCAGTTTTTTGGGGCTGAATGTACGGTAGAATTGGGCAGAAAACTGGACTATTTGTGGGGGGTTTATTGTTGGACAGTTATGACCAATAGCGTCACTATTTGTAAAAGACATTGTGTTTTTGTACAAAATTAACTATGTAGTAATGAAATTGCCTTTTACCATTTTGTAATTTATTTACTTTGATATAGAAATGGTAGAAGTCCTTATGATTAGTTCCAGAATGAGATGATATGAGACAGTATCAATCCATAAAGGTTTAATCATTAAATATCCCTAGTCGTAGTATTATCGAGACTGGACATCGATAATGCGGAATAGACTAGTATTGCACTTGTGCGCGTTGCGAGGGCATAACGACACAGTTCTCATATGTTTAAGTATTGGATACTTATGCAAGTGCGATATGAGGTTGTGTTTTACCGATGGTACGGAAAACAGTTTCGCTCTGGATAGACCCCGCTGAATCCCATTGGTAGTATGTATATGTGTCTATGGGAGTCCGCTTCAGGGTTAAAACCTGAGACTTGCATCGCTAGTACTTGCGACAATCGGTAAACTTTGGTTTTGGTCATCCAGGGCTTTAACAGGTTCTGTGTACGCCTCTTCAAGGTTTATTGAGAATCGTAGTATTGGATGTGATGTCAAGATGGAAGTATCACTTCAGACATATGGAGATGATGATCACGCAGGGATTCAGAACTAGTTCTCTCTAGTGTTACAACCATCGAGATAATATGACAAGGTCATGATTATCCGATTCAAAGAGACTAGTTGCTTGATATCCGATATGTGCTTCGTACGGGGCAGACACTATTCCCAGCCCCGGCCTTGCACGTGACATCAGATACTGGATCGCTATACGTAATACGACGTATACTACGCCTGACATAGATTATATATTCCAGTAAGAATATTTCTGGAGAATTGGGTAGGCACGGTGCTTTGCTAGAAGCCAACCATGTCTTGTAAGCACGTGGTACGAGGTACTCACTTCATCGGATAGTCCGATAACCGGATTTACTGCCAACATATCCAGAGATCTCTTGGGTCGCTTCCCAAAGATTCACCGATGACAGTTGACTCGATTAGAATTAATCTGGGATTAATTAAGAGAGAGAAAATTAATCTGAAATTAATTGAAGCTTTATTTAATCTGGGATTAAATGTGTTCGAAAGAGAGAGAACGTGATTAATTTGGAATTAATCGGTAAAATAAATTTAATAGTTAAATTTGATTTTTTTATTTAATTTATTCGTATGGGCTAAAATTAATATATCAGATATATTAATATGAATTGGATTTCATTACGAAATTAAAGTCGGACTTTAATACGAACGAACGAATTAATTTAGAATTAATTCGTAACGACGTTCGTAATATATTTGCGATGCATCGTTATTTAATTAAATTAGATTTAATTATTTAGCGACGAAAGTTCGTTTAATCGGATTAAACGGATCCGAGCCGCGGTAAATGTTCGTAGAGACATTTGAATTTTGAATTCAAATGTGGGGCCCACTTCACATGTGGTAGTTGGAGGGTAGTTGGCATTTATGCCAAACCATTTACTTTCCAACCACCTTGGAATGGTTTTGGTGAAACCATTTACCCAACACCTTGTTTAGGTGAAAAGGGTAAATTGTTTTTACCAAAAGGCATCTCTCTTTCTCATTTGTAACACTTGAACAAACACAAACCCTAATATCTTCTTTGGGCGTGATGTAAGCTCTTCTTCTCTTTGATTTTGTGGCAAAATCAAGTTAGTTAGCACTTCAAGAATCAACAAAGGTGATAGGGAAACAACTCAAAGCTTGGAATCAACACAAAGGTTGGATCTTGGAGATCTTCATTCCTCACTCAAAGCTTGCAATCTACAAAGGTTGGATCTTGGAGATCATCTTCTCAAAAAATTAAAAGCTCAAATCCATTTATTGTAAGTATATTCCGCAACTTATAATGATTTAATCATATGTTTTCATGCTTATTAGATCCTTGGCATGTTCTAGGAACACTAACAATGGTATCATGAGCCAATTTTAAGCATGAAAATTTTTAGGGTTCTTGAGCCTAAAATTTGGGGCTTTTATGTTTTGAACATGATTCTTTCAAATTGATGCTTTGAGCATGCTTAGAATATGATAACTTAGAGTTATGCATGATTAGATTTGAAATAAATTGATTGAATCAAAAAATCCCTATTACCCTACCTTGGCCGAATATACACATGCAGTGGACTGCACTGTTTATATTTTTTTTTGTAACATGAAATGATGTGTTTAAATGCATGTTTAAATGTTGATTGTTGGTTTGATTGGATTAGAATCAAAGTCAATAATGTTTATGTTAAAATCAAAGAGCATGTTGAGCATGAAATGATGAATTTTGGATTCAATTTGTGTTGAGCATGAAATGATGATTTTGGCTTCAATTTGTGTTGAGCATAAATTGTTGGATTAAATGATTAATTAAGTTAATTGGTATTTTGGAAATATTGAGTTTAATTAATTAATCATGGCTAATACACTTTAATTAAAATAATTGTGATATTTGGAATATTATAATTATGTTAATAAGCCTTTAAATATGATTTGGGCTAAAAGTGTGTATTTGGGCTTGGGCTTTTTGACCAAGTTTGGTTTTGGACTTTTGGATTGGATCCAATTGGGCCCAAAACCAATTCCATAAAGTCCAAATACATCACTTGGCCTTTAAAGAATTTAAATGGGCCTAATGGGCCTAAATTGATTTGTTGGCAATAGGGTTTTCCTATTGGGCCTTGGCATTTTGGGTTTGATCCATTATGGCCAAAGCCCATGCCTTAAGAATCAATTAAAAGCCCATTGGACTTTAATTAAAATGACATTGGATGTTATTGGGCCTTTGAGACCCATTAAGATTGGATTTGGAATCCAAGTCTTTAAGGCAAATAAATAAGTGTAAATATTTAATTTGGAATTAAATTGGAATTAGTATTGAATACAAATAAATTGGATTTAAAGTTGTAGTTCAAATAATTCAAGAATACTTACTTTGAGTATTTATTCTTAAACGAGTTTGACTCGCGCAAATCAAATCGTTGTTTGAACATTGGATGATCATTAATTCAAAGATTAATTAATTGGATTAGATTGATTGAATAACATGATTTGTATGAATACATGAATGTGTTGTATGAATAATGTATATCGGATGGATATTAGAAGGGCGAGGCCAATTTTGGAAATTGTAATAAGTTTAGAATTTATTAAATTGGACCTGCGTGTCCAGCCTTTTATCTCTTTATTCTTTGTATTTCTCTTCTCACCAATTCCCCTCAATGTAAATGAGGTTTCTTTATTGTATTATGTTATTGGGTAGAAGTTAGAATAGTTCTAGCCGGGGAGAGGAAAATGAGTGATTTGTTCTAGGAACAATTTGTGACATATCCATCCGCATATCATTATTAATTTACTTTTTGCGCCTTATGATGTTTTAGAAGCATGCTTAAGGGTGTATGATGAGACCTTAACAAAGATAATAAATTGGTTGCCAATTTACGCGAAAAACCCTCAAAACATATTAAGCGTTTTTCCTTCCGTTGAGTGATTCTTACTCAAGATCCAAAGTTGGCATTGGTTTGTTGGCCAAAGTCAAGACCTTTGTCAATTGCGGATGTGTTTGAATCATGAGAGTTTTGTTCCATATCGTGTCTTGTCCAAGTCGTGATTTGTTGGCCAAAGTCAAGATCACTTCTTGTCCATCGACATTGATTACGAAGCTTTCCATGTCAATGGGTCCCGCTTAACTGGAATCATTAAGCTTGTTGTGCCAAAGCCAAGGCTTAGTTGATTCAGAGGAAAAAGGTTAGGAAAATATATTGGATATATTGGCATATATATTGTATATGTTTCGGACTTGGAGGTCCACCTACCGGATCTAGGAATTGGATGAGATCCAATTGATCTTAGAGATCTACCTAGTTAAATATCATACAGCTTGTTGGCCAAAGTCAAGGTTGTGTGTTATTTAACGGGATCCTAGCCCACTAGGAAACTAGGTTTCCCGAGTACTCGACAGAGGGTTAGAGACTCGCCGAAAAATAGTGGGAGGCTAGTATTGAATTTGCAATTTCATTCAGATACTTAGCTTTACGCGCTTTCAAAATATTTCGTCAAAATTATTTTATTAGTTGGACTAATACAATGTTATTTTTCTTGTAACAGTTAGACTGTACCCAAATATCGTTGACTAGATAGTTGGACTATCGTAGTCAAGATGACTGGAAAAGGAAATGTCTGAGACATTATCATGGGCGAAAATGTCTTCAAGGGCACGAACTTTGCCGATTGGGAAATGAATCTAAGGATAGTCCTTGGAGCCGAGAGGCTGCTATATACTATACAGACCTCTTGGGCCTAAGCCCAAACCTGATGATCTACTTGAGCTGGAGCTTTGGAAGACTAATAGCGATGATTGCGATACTGCTCAGTCTATTATGCTTGCTTCTATGACTCAGCATTTCCGTCGACAGAACATGGACTTGGATCCCTATAACATGTTGGCGAGGTTGCAAGATCTTCACCGATCTAACCGAAGGTCGCGGAGATATGAGTTAGTAAAGAAGCTCTTCCGTTCACGTTTGTCAGAAGGCATGTCTGTTGAGTCCCATGTGGCACAGATGATTGCTGACATAGATGAGCTGGTTGAGATGGGGATAGTCTTTGAGGCTGAGATTACCATAGATATGGTCCTGCAATCTCTCTTCGACACTTGGAGACAGTTCATCATAAACTATAATTTGATGAACACTGATGATACTCTTGGAGACTTATTGTCAGTTCTCAAGGAAGCCGAGAAGAGCTGCTTAAGGGCAACAAGCGCGAGGCGCACTTTGCTTCGACATCTCAGACACCGAGGGCTGGGCTCAAGGCGACTGGAGGTGTGAAGAAGAAGAAACATAAAGAAAGGGCAAGGCCAAATCGTCAAAGGCTTCTGGGAAGCCTAAGGACAAATCTCAGGATGTTTGCCTCCAGTGCGGCAAGCGGGGTCACTGGAAGCGTGACTGCCGCGAGTACAAGGCGCTCCAGAAGGAGATTAAAGCGGGCAAGGCACCGGCTTCAGGTATGTTTGTTATTGAAATAAACATGACTACTTCTAGTTTAAAAAATTAGATTTTTTATTCTGGTTGTGGTACTCATATATGTACTGATGTGCAGGATCTGCAGATTAGCAGGAGACTGGCCTCAGGGGAGATTGATCTACGCGTCGGAAATGGGGCACCAGTCGCCGTTTTGGCCGTTGGCACTTTTGTTTTAGAACTGCTAGAACTGCCTTCGGGCATGACTTTCAGATTGTTATTATGTACCTAGTTTGACTAGGAATATTATCTCTATATCTTGTTTGACCCAATGCGGGTACACTTTTGTATTCCGAAACACTTGGTGTTTTGTTTATAAATATGATTTTGAGATATGTTCTGCTGATGCTAATAATGGTCTTTATATTTTGAATATAAATCAATCTCAAACATATAATCTCACAAGAAAAGGCTCAAAGCGAGTAACAAAGATGAAACTTATATGTGGCATTGTCGTCTGGGACACATAAACAAGACTCGCATATCCACACTTTCGAAGATTGGGTACTTGGACGGATTTGATCCAAATTCATATGACGTCTGCGAATCTTGCTTATTATGCAAAATGCCTAAATCACCTTTCAGCGGTAAGGGTGAACGTGCCACCAAACTGTTAGCCCTGGTTCATAGTGACGTATGTGGGCCCATGTCTAGCCAGGCTAGAGGTGGATATGAATACTTCATAACCTTTACGGATGATGCATCGCGTTATGGTTATGTGTATCTTATGAGACACAAGTCGGAAACTTTTGAGAAATTCAAAGAGTTTTGACATGAAGTTGAAAAACAGACAGGCAAGAGTATAAAGACATTACGGTCAGACCGTGGTGGCGAATACTTGAGCAATGAGTTTCTAGATTACTTGAAAGAATATGGTATTCTTTCACAGTGGACTCCTCCTGGAACACCGCAATTAAACGATGTATCTGATCGGAGAAACCGAACTTTGTTGGACATGGTAAGGTCTATGATAAGTCGCACTGAGCTACTTATTTCCTTCTGGGGATATGCATTAAACAGTGCAATTCTTATTTTGAATAAGGTTCCGTCAAAGTCTGTACAACAAACTCCGTATGAGATATGGACAGGAAAGACCGGGTTTCTCATTCCTGAAGATTTGGGGATGCTGGGCATACATCAAACGTTTGGAAGGTACCAAACTTGAGCCCAAATCGGATAAATGCCTATTCGTAAGATATCCTAGGGAAACCAAAGGATATTACTTATATCACCCACGAGAGAACAAAGTATTTGTTGCTCTACATGCGGTTTTCCTTGAGAAGGAATTCCTATATGCAGTGGTTAGTGGGAGGAAAGTAGAACTCGATGAAAATCGGAGTGATACTGTTCCTGGCATAGAATCCTCAACGGAACAAGAACAGTCCATCCGGGATGAGACTGTACCACTATCTTCTATTACATAAGGACCGCGTAGGTCGGAGAGAGTCGGGATACAACCTGAGAGGTATGGGTTTCTGATCTCACCTCATGTAGATATTAATCTCATTGAGGATACTGAACCGGCTACGTATGAGGAAGCGATACAAGATATAGATTCCGCTTTATGGCAAGAAGCCATGAAGTCCGAAATGGATTCCATGTACACCAACCAAGTTTGGACACTGGTTGATGCACCAGAAGGCGTAAAGCCTATTGGATGCAAATGGGTCTTCAAGAAGAAGACCGACATGGATGGCAACGTACAAACGTACAAAGCTAGGCTTGTAGCGAAGGGATATCGTCAACGACATGGTGTCGATTACGACAAAACTTTCTCACCCGTTGCCATGATTAAATCCATTCGGATAATGCTTGCTATTGCTGCATATTTCGATTACGAGATATGGCAGATGGACGTTAAAACCGCTTTTCTTAACGAAAACCTTTTGGAGGATGTTTATATGCAACAGCCTGACGGTTTTATCGTGCCTAAACTTGCAAACAAGGTTTGTAAGTTAAATCGGTCCATTTATGGACTGAAGCAAGCATCGCGGTCATGGAACCAACATTTTGATGAGATCATAAAGGAATATGATTTCATTCAAACCGAAGATGATCCTTGTGTATACAAGAAGGTTAGTGGGAAGCACTGACTTTTATTGTCCTTTATGTTGACGATGTATTGCTTATAGGCAATGACATTCCCATGTTAACGTCGGTGAAAGCTTGGCTTTCATTAAAATTCTCCATGAAAGATCTAGGAGAAGCAGCCTATATTCTAGGAATAAAGATCTACCATGATAGATCAAGAAAGCTAAGCTGCTTGGACTCTCACTGAGCACATACATTGACAAAGTGTTGAAGAGATTCAACATGGATCAGTCCAAGAGGGGACTGTTGCCAGTGTCACATGGTGTCTATATATCTAAGGACATGTGTCCTAAAACTCAAGATGATAGAGACAACATGAGTCGGATACCGTTCGCCTCGGCAGTCGGATCGATCATGTATGCCATGATATGTACGCGACCTGATGTCTCCTATGTTTTGAGCATGTGTAGTCGATATCAGGCCGATCTAGGTGATGGTCACTGGATGGCGGTTAAGAACATCCTTAAGTATCTTAGACGAACTAATGATGCTTTTTTAGTTTATGGAGATGGAGAACTTGAGGTAACTGGGTATACCGATGCAAGTTTCCAAACCGACAAAGACGACTGTAAGTCGCAATCTGGGTACATATTTTGTTTGAATAACGGAGCAGTGAGCTGGAAATCTTCTAACCAAGAGACTGTTGCCGATTCAACAACAGAAGCGGAGTACATTGCTGCAGCTGAAGCAGCAAAGGAAGCAGTTTGGATCCGAAACTTCCTAGTTGGATTAGGAGTAGTTACGTTAGCAGCTGACCCCGTTCCATTGTATTGTGACAATAACGGGGCTATAGCGCAGGCTAAGGAACCGCGGTCTCATCAACGATCCAAGCATGTTCTTCGACGTTTCCATCTGATACGTGAGATCATACATCATTGTGATATGAAGGTCGAGAAGGTCGCATCAGATGACAACATGGCAGATCCGCTGACGAAAGCTATTCCTCAGCAAAAGTTTGAGCGACATGTACATAGTTCAGGTATTAGATGCTTGAGTGACTGGCTATAGGCCAAGTGGGAGATTGTTGGACAGTTATGACCCATAGCGTCACTGTTTGTAAAAGACATTGTGTTTTTGTACAAAATTAACTATGTAGTAATGAAATTACCTTTTACCGTTTTGTAATTTATTTACTTTGATATAGAAATGGTAGAAATCCTTATGATTAGTTCCGGATTGAGATGATATGAGACAGTATCAATCCATAAAGGTTTAATCATTAAATATCCATAGTCGTAGTATTATCGAGACTGGACATCGATAATGCGGAATAGACTAGTATTGCACTTGTGTGCGTTCTGAGGGCATAACGACACAGTTCTCATATGTTTAAGTATTGGATACTTATGCAAGTACGATAGGAGGTTGTGTTTTACCGATGGTACGAAAAACAGCTTCGCTCTGGATAGACCCCGCGGAATCCCATTGGTAGTATGTATATTAGCCTGTGGGAGTCCGCTTCAGGGTAGGTGTATTTGGTCTTAACCTGAGACTTGCATCGCTAGTACTTGCGAAAATCGGTAAACTTTGGTTTTGGTCGTCCAGGGCTTTAACAGGTTCTGTGTATGCCTCTTCTAGGTTTATTGAGAATCGTAGTGTATTGGATGTGATGTCAAGATGGAAGTATCACTTCAGACATATGGAGATGATGATCACGCAGGGATTCAGAACTAGTTCTCTATAGTGTTACAACCATCGAGATAATATGAAAAGGTCATGATTATTTGATTCAAAGAGACTAGTTGATTGACATCTGATATATGCTTCGTACGGGGCAAACACTATTTCAGTCCCAGGCCTTGCACGTGACATCAGATACTGGATCGCTATACGCAATACGACGTATACTACGCCTGACATAGATTATATATTCCAGTAAGAATATTTTTGGAGAATTGGGTAGGCACGGTGCTTTGCTAGAAGCCAACCATGTCTTGTTAATCGGTAAGCACGTGGTACGAGGTACTCACTTCATCGGATAGTCCGATAACCGGATTTACTGCCAACATATCCAGAGTTCTCTTGGGTCGCTTCCCAAAGATTCATCGATGACAATTGACTTGATTAGAATTAATCCGGGATTAATTAAGAGAGGGAAAATTAATCTGAGATTAATTGAAGCTTTATTTAATCTGGGATTAAATGTGTTCGGAAGAGAGAGAACGCGATTAATTTGGAATTAATCGGTAAAATAAATTTAATAGTTAAATTTGATTTTTTTTTAATTTATTCGTATGGGCTAAAATTAATATATCAGATATATTAATATGAATTGGATTTCATTACGAAATAAAGTCGGACTTTAATACGAACGAACGAATTAATTTAGAATTAATTCGTAAACGACGTTCGTAATATATTTGCGAGGCATCGTTATTTAATTAAATTAGATTTAATTATTTAGCGATGAATTTCGTTTAATCGGATTAAATGGATCCGAGCCGCGGTAAATGTTCGTAGAGACATTTGAATTTTGAATTCAAATATGGGGCCCACTTCACATGTGGTAGTTGGGAGGGTAGTTGGCATTTATGCCAAACCATTTACTTTCCAACCACCTTGGAATGGTTTTGGTGAAACCATTTACCCAACCACACCTTGTTTAGGTGAAAAGGGTAAATTGGTTTTTACCAAAAGGCATCTCTCTCTCTCATTTGGTAACACTTGAACAAAACACAAACCCTACTATCTTTCATTTGGGCTTGAATGTAAGCTTCTTCTTCTCTTTGATTTTATGGCAAAATCAAGTTAGCTAGCACTTCAAGGAATCAACAAAGGTGATAGGGAAACAACACAAAGCTTGGAATCAACACAAAGGTTGGATCTTGGAGATCATCATTCCTAACTCAAAGCTTGGAATCTACAAAGGTTGGATCTTGGAGATCATCTTCTCAAAAAATTAAAAGCTCAAATCCGTTCATTGTAAGTATATTCCGCAACTTATAATGATCTTAATCATATGTTTTCATGCTTATTAGATCATTGGCATGTTCTAGGAACACTAACATTTATACGGTAGAAAACTGGGCAGTTTGGTGCGGAAAAACCGGACTGTTTCAGGGGGGATTATTCACGATAAAATGGGAAGTTTCAGGCAGAATTTTCGGTGGTCAAAGGGTGCAATTTCATTGCAGTTTTCAGTGGTCAGGGGGGCTGTTTTCAATACATTTTGGTAGTGTAAAGGGGTTTCAAGGGGCTGTTTGTGCGTGAAGTTGAAGACTGTGTGAGGGCTGGTGAGGTTCACGTTGGTGAATGGAAGGCTGCGTGAGTTTGTGTGGAGTGTGGAGAGAGACTTAGTAGGAAGTGAGAAGGTGGTTATTGCTATTCATTTTTTCAAGTTTTCTGTGCTGCTAAGGGTGTTGAGAAGGGCTGTGCGGTGAAGGTTTATTGGTTGTGCATAGTGCCGAGTTTTGTACATGGTGCCGAGTGTTGTTCATGGCTTTATTGGCTGTGAAGGACGTATGGTTTATTATTCATGGAATTTCAAGGTCAGGGCTTATTTGTTTGTTGGTGATGAGAGTTTGCTACGTGAGGTTTGAGAGAAAGGGATACCGAAGGTTTATGAGAGAGAGAGTGTGTGTGTGGAGAATGTGGAGGCTGAGAGAGAGTGGAGAGTGAGGGGGCCGAGAGAGAAGGGAGAAGAAAGAGCTTAGGTTTTGTGTTTGTGCTGTGAAGATGGCCTCCCTAGGGGAAAGGTTTGTGTGTCTTTTTATAGGAGTGGGTTAGGGTTGTCCTTGTATGGGTAAGAATGATGATTGTGTAATTATGGGGAATATTTAATTGGTTTATTGTAAGGAAGGATTTATTTAATTTAGGAAGATGATTTATTTAGTTTAGGAAATGGATTTATTTAATTCATTAATTTGGTCATGTGATTTATTTAAATTATGAAGGTGATTTAATTAGATTTATTTAATTTAGGAATGTGATTTATTTAAATTAGGAAGGTGATTTAATTTGATTTTAATCATGTGTTTAATGTGTTGGATATTTTTGAGGGGATTTAGTGGGCTTGGGTTTTTGGTGGGCTTGGTGTGGATTGCGGGTTTTGGGCCAAAGATGAATTTTAAAACAGAGATCCAACGAGCGAACCCAAAGCTAAGCAAACGAATTAAGTCCAACAAGGTATTGATTTCTGATTTTCCTTCCCGACGTCCGTTTCCCGCAACTTCCACAATTTAAGAGGTAGTGTCTCCGTGTGAGACTCATCATCGGGACTTATATGCAAAAATGCAGTGCCTACAGCGGGTTCAGGGGGAAATGGTCTTTCAAGAACATAGAAAATATTTTCTTGTCGTAAGACAATTTTAAGGTTTCTAAACCAGTCATTGTAGTTGTCCTCTTTGAGCTTATGCTCATCAAGGATGGAACGAAGTGATACTATATTTTCCATTTGATGTTTGTGAAATATTTTAACCCACCTGTTAAGAGAGAATGTTAAAATTAGGAATATGTTTTCATTCATATTTCATAATAACATGGGCTTTTAATATTATGAAGTTGCTCCCACTCAACTTTTTTTAAATTTTAAGCAAATCGCATCAACCCCAATATGATGGATTTCTTGTGGGCAAGGATCATATTATCATCATTTCATAACTCTGACTAGGGCTGGTCATTATAAAATACGATAATTAGGTAGGTTCCTAACCAATTTATGATATAAATCACAATTCCTTGATCATTGGGTTGGGCAATCAAACATGCCATAGCTTATGCTAGTCCTTATGGACACCCAATCTTTGCCACTAAGTTATAAGACCACGCCTAAGGGTCGCTGCGTCTTATGACTCAGAAAAGTCAAACCATTGTCAATAGTATGATTTAGGGACAAATTGGTATTGGATAGTTTGGTAAAGCCTAATTCTGTCAATACGGTTTAAGCCCTTTGGGTATATACTTTACAATGGTAGGAAAATTTTAGACTTAAATTATTATTGAGGATTTTAGCAAGTTTAAGTGAATAACTGTCAAATGGATTCCTCCATTGAAAATTCCCCATAGGGAGGGTGGAGCGAACTCTATTAAATACCCTTACCTCTTAGGCTCTTATTGCCTTGGTGACAGGAATAAACAATAGATCCTTCAAATCAGTCCAACACTTTAAATATGCTTTAAGGTAAGCTTTGAGTAAATGATTATCTATATGTCTTCACAACTTTTCCTTTTGGCTATAAAAAGGTAGTGAGTGAAGGAAGACACCAAATCATTATCTAACTCCAGTAATACCTTTGGTTAAATTAACTTTAGTTTGGAAAGTTTTATTAACGCCTTGGTCCCACCCCACTTGTATCTTTTATAATGTCTTTTATTATAAACAAGTGATTTATATTTATTAGCCTTAAAGGTAATAAATCTCTAAGTTCATCACGGAATAATTACTTAGCTAAGTGACAAGCAATACACTCTATATTTCCTTAGAAAGTCTATAGATGCTTGCACCTTAAAATAATCATGCCAATCCTAATCATACATAGAATCATCAAGCATATGAGTTTTAATATGTTGGAATTATTTTAGGCATTACATAACTTTGATTAATATTTAATTATGATATTGCATTTTATTTTAATCAAATAAATTTACCATTCACGTTTTTTACAGATGCGCGAACATTAAATGCAATTTCAAAATTCAAATCTTAACCAAATCATGCAAAACTTGTGCCTAAAAGTACGTTCAGGGTGTTATCTTTCCAACGAGCTTTTACACACCCAATTTCGAGTTCAAATGAGAGAGAACTAATCAAAACAAAAACGGCGCGCTCATACCACTGTTGGGAAGCGGCCGCGAAGTGCGCAGCGGAAAATTAAAAATTATGATGCCGCTATCCCTTTGCCCAAGACCCATTTTTTTTTATTATTCTACAAGCCTAGGCATGTTACTATATATTCTAAGCATAAAAACTCATAAAACATGCAAAGAACATAAACCTAAACATGCTAACTATCATAAGAACTCTAATTAAAATAAAGAAAGAAAAATATTTACTTGAACCGAAGACTCCTCCAGTCCTCCCTCCAATTTACAAGCTTTTCTCGAACTAATCAAGCTCTTCCACGTTCCAAAGAGACACCCAAGTGTGTGGCCTCCAAAGGTGCACACACCAAAGCCAAAACTCAACGGCAAGACTACGCCTTGAGTGCACGGGTATTTTGCCATTGGTGCTAGCCTAGACAAATACCTCAAAACTTTTAACTTGAGATTCATCTAGTCAATTAGACTTAAGGATCCTCAAAATCAGTGGCTTACTCTTAAACTTTAGAGTTGCTCACTTATATAAACTCAAGATATGAAAGGTTTTGGTGTAAAAAATTGTGAAGAATTATTTGGGTTTATATAGGTGCTCCAAAGACAACAAAATTAATTAAGAATCTGTTGTGGGATAAATGCTAATTAAATCTTAGCCATTGGATCTTAATATAGTGGTTTAATGAGATTATAAAACCTTAATAATAGTTTGGGCCGAATTGGAATTCAAAACAAATAAAATTAAAATAAAAACGCAGATTTTTTTTTTCATTTTTCCAATTCCAAAAGTACCTCTATCGTCATTCACCAATCTCTAAGCCAATTTGGAACCTCATAAATGATCTATTCAATAATTAAACACATTGAACCATTTATGAACAATTCCTACAACAATCATATGCTGTTAAATTTGTATTGTGCACTGTTAACCATTGATTTCGACTTTATTGTGTGTGACCTTTTGGGTTCCCCTCAAGTTGGATATGAAATGAATCGTGATAATTTAATCTAACATAACTTATCGTCCGATCAGATGGTCGTTCGATTTCAATGAACAAGGTTGACATCTAGCAACATGCCAAGGCCCCCAAATGAGAAGGAAAGATATATACCCATTCTGTATGCGATTTACATATGATACGGTCCCTCGCCTCACTGTATCTCCATTGTTTGGCCTAGGGTATGGAAAGTTTCTACCCATATAGTCAAAGTTATGATGTTGATAGTGTCATGAATCATACTAACCCAAGAATTCAACATGATTCTTCCGCTGCGGCCACAGTCTCAAGCACTGATCACACATATCAACCCGCGAACTGGAATACTACTGTTATAAGAAAATATTATCCGAGAGAGTGGCGATTCTCTGTTCTATCTTTAAAAACTTCATATGTTTCAACAAATGACCAATCATACCCTTATGACCGGATCTTTTGAACCGGGGAAGGAGAATGTCAAAGTCATTTGATCCACACATAAGATTGTAAAGACCTCTAGTCTAAGGACTAGTCATACAATCGATACATGAAAGTTCTCACAGACACATGGGATAAACACTCCATGTGAAAACTTTCGATGGTCAATTCGATGGACACGAGCAACTCTTGCATCCATGTGATACACTAAGCGGACGGATCTCCGATAGTAGCCTATGAGATCGACTACCCCACTTAAGGGCGGATCATATCATCATGCTAGTCTCTCTGCTTTGTGAACGCCCAGATTATTCACAAAACTATGACTAGGAATGTTTGAGAGTAATGATTCTCATAAGGCGTGGAAGCCATCATCTTATTACTCTAAGGGCTTTATTACAGTGTTTGATGATTCATATAATTTATGTAAGACACGTATAATAAAGATTGCCATTTTATTAATTAATGAAAATATTGTAAAGACATGTACATATAGCCTATCCACAAGTTGGGTATAGGGTATATCCTTAACATATAGCAGACACATTATACTTACCTTGTAAATCTAGCTTGTATGTATTATCATTAATCTGTTCCAAGACTTGAAATGGACTATCCTCTCTCGGTTGTAGCTTAGATTTACATTGTTCATGAAATCTCTCCTTGCACATGTGTACCCAAACCCAATCTTCAGGATGAAATACCACACGCTTTCTTCCCTTATTAGCATGAGAAGCATATTTCTCATTCTTTCATTGTATTTGCTCTATTGCTTTCTCATGTATATGTTTCACCAAATTGGCTTTCCTTTTTCCATCTAGCCCCGCATGCTCATCAACAGGCAAAGCTAACAAATCTAATGGAGTTAGTGGCTGAAAACCATAAACAATTTCAAATGGTGAGTAAGATGTAGAGGAATGAATACTACGATTATATGCAAATTCAACAAAAAGCAAACAATCATCCCAGGTTCTTAAGTTCTTATTGATAATAGTACGCAATAACTAAGTCAAAATCCTATTAACAACCTCGGTCTGGCCATCAGTTTGGGGGTGGCAAGTAGTAGAATACAAAAGTTTAGTTCCTAACTTACCCCATAAAACTTTCCAAAAGTGACTAAGGAATTTGACATCACAATCTGAAACTATACTCCGTGGAATCCCATGGAGTCGTACTACTTCTCTAAAGAACAAGTCAGCAATGTTAGTGGCATCATCAGTTTTATGACATGCTATAAAGTGTGCCATCTTACTGAACCTATCAACCACTACAAAGATGGAATCTCTACCCTTCTTAGTCCTAGGTAAACCCAAGATAAATTCCATCGATACATCTACCCATGGCTCACTAGGTATAGGGAATGGTGTATACAACCCATGAGGCATAACCTTAGATTTAGCCTGTTTACAAGTTAAGCATTTATCACACAAACGCTCAATATCTCTCCGCATTTTAGGCCAATAAAAATGTTCACTCAATACCCATAAGGTTTTGGCAATGCCATAGTGCCCCATTAAACCTCTTTCATGTGCATCCCTCACTAACAATTCACGCATACTACAAACAGGAATGCATAATCTATTCTCCTTAAATAGAAACCCATCATGTTGGTAGAATTTACTAAAAGCAGACTTTTCACATGCAGCATAGATGGTACTAAAGTCAATATCACTAGCATAAAGTTTTTTAATAAATTCAAACCCAAGCATTCTTGCACTCAATGAAGTAAGTAAAGCATACCTTCGCGATAGTGCATCAGCGATAATGTTTTCCTTACCTTGTTTGTAGCGAATTACATATGGAAATATCTCAACAAACTCTAACCATTTTGCGTGTCATTTGTTAAGCTTACCTTGGCCCTTCAGATGCTTCAATGATTCATGATCTGTGTGGATCACAAACTCTCGAGGACACAAATAATGCTGCCAAGTCTCAATGGCTCTCACTAGTGCATACAAATTCTTATCATATGTGGGGTATCTCAAAACAGCTCCATTAAGCTTCTCACTAAAGTAGGTAATTGGTCATTTTTCTTGTATAAGAATCGCTCCAATGCCTATCCCGGATGCGTCACACTCAATCTCAAATGTCTTATCAAAGTTGGGTAATGCCAAAACTGGTGCATTGCACAACTTCATTTTAAGATCCTGTAATGCACGCTCCTACTCTTCTTCCCATTTGAAGCCAACAGTTTTCTTCACTACTTCAGTTAGTGGTGCTGCAATACTACTGAAGTCTTTGAAAAATCTACGGTAGAAGCTTGCTAATCCATGGAAGCTTCTGACTTCTGTCACTGTTGTTGGTGTTGGCCGATCCTAAATTGCCTTCACCTTTTCCAAATCTACCTCGATGCCATCTGCACTCACAACAAATCCAAGGAAAATAATTCTATCCATACAAAAAGTGCACTTATCAAAGTTAGCATACAATTTTTCTTGCCTTAACACATCAAGAACATGCTTCAAATGTATAACATGCTCATCTACTATTTTACTGTAAACTAAGATGTCATCAAAATAAACCACAACAAACTTACCTAAAAATGCACGCATAACATGATTCATCAATCTCATAAATGTGCTAGGTGCGTTTGAAAGACCAATGGAATAACTAACCATTCATACAAGCCATACTTAGTCTTAAATGCAGTTTTCCACTCATCTCCCTCTCTCATGTGAATTTTATAGTATCCACTCTTTAAATTAATCTTACTAAAAATTTTGGAACCATGAAATTCATCCAACATGTCATCTAGTCTAGAAATGGGGTGACGATACTTAACCGTAATATTATTGATAGCTCGACAATCAATGCACATACGCCACGTCCCATCTTTCTTAGGAACTAGGTGCACTGGTACTGCACAAGGACTCATGTTTTACCTTACATACCCATTGTCCATCAACTCACATACTTGCCTTTGTAGCTCATTTGTCTCCTCGAGATTGCTCCTATAAGCCGGTCGATTAGGAATGACTGCCCCAGGTATAAAGTCTATCTGGTGCTCAATACCTCTAATGGGTGGAAGCCCACTAGGTATGTCCTCTGTCAGTACGTCACTATAATCCTGCAAAAGAGATAAAATAGAAATAGGAAGCAAAGGGTCAGTGTTAGTAAAATAAATATGAGACTCCTTATAGACTAATAATAGCATGAGCTTGCTAGCCTTGAACACTTTCCTTGCTTCACCCTAACCCATGTAGAAACTCTTTTTAACTCTCCCTTTTGTTTCCCCCTCACGTGCACTCACATTCCTCTTGGGAACTCCCACGGCCTTGGCCGTATTTTTCTCACTAGATACATCACTCTCACTAGTCTCACCCAAGGTGGAGTTTCTCTTCGCTCGCTCTTTGTCACGCTCAAGTTGCAACTTAACCTGATCTTCATGGACTTGTACAGGTGTAAGTGGGTATAATGTAATGGGTTTTCCCTTATGCTGAAAAGAGTACTTGTTCTTGAACCCATCATGAATAACCTTCTTATCAAACTGCCACGGTCTGCCCAAAAGAATATGTCATGCATGCATCGGTATCACATCACATAGGACATCATCTGTGTATGGCCCAATGGTAAAGCTAAACAATACCTGCTTTGTCACACTTATTTCCCCACAATCATTTAACCACTGCAACTTGTAAGGCTTCGGGTGTCTCAAGCAACTCAACCTCAATCGCTCAATCAAAGTTGTGCTAGCAAAATTAGTACAACTGCCCTCATCTATGATCATACTACACCCATTGCCATTCACACGGCACCTAGTATAGAATATGTTCTCCCTCTGCTGCACACTCTCATCCTCTACAACATGTGCACTCAAAGCACGCTTGAAAACTAAGGGTAAGTTATTCAGCGGGTATGCAGCTCCCTCATGGTTACTAGCATCCTCAAACTCTGGCATCTCCTCCTCAACCTCACTATCGGTAGAGTACACCTCTCAAATCTTTTTATCAATCACTAAGGTATGCCTATTGGGACATTATGAAGCATAGTTTCCCATGCCCAAACATTTGAAACACTTTACATCCTTAGTTCTAGTAGCTGCACCCTCAGGTTTTGGTCTAGTTTTGCTCGATTTTGTAGCCTTTTTACCCTCAGGTTTCTAGGCTTATTAAAGCCTCCACTGAACTCGCCTCTAGGCTTGTCAAAGCCTCCATCTCGCATCTCATTCAGAACCCATTTTCCCTTCCATACAGAAGTAGCCTGAGTACCAAATCTGGATATTGACCTTTTCTTGAGTTGTCTTTCTACCTTGATAGCCATGTGAAGCATATCCTCCAAATCAACATAGTGATGCAACTCCACCATGTTTGCAATCTCTCTATTCAAGCCCCCTAGAAACCGTGCCATAGCTTTTTACATCCTCAACTACATTTGCCCTGATCATGGCAACTTCCATCTCGGTGTAATAGTCATCAACACTTTTGGTCCCCTGATACAGATGTTGTAGTTTCTAATACAATTCCCTATAGTAATGGCCGGGTATAAATCTCTTTCTCAAGAGATCTCTAAGTTCTGCCCATGTATGAACCGATCTCTCATAATTTCTCCTCCGAGTAGAGACAAGCTGATCCCACAAATCATAGCATAATCAGTAAACGCAATTACTGCCAGATTGATCTTCTTCTCGTCTGAGTAGTGATGACAGTTGAAAATCAATTCTATTTTCTTTTCCCATTCTAAATAAGCTTCAGGATCATTCTTTCTATGGAATGTTTGTATCTTAATCTTGATGCTACCTAGATCACCATCTATATCTCCTCGTCTACCATATCCTCTCCTATCATAATCCCCTCTTCTGGCGTCAAATGCACCTCTATCATCAAACCGTCTATCCCTCATATCATTCCTCATATCAAACCTCTTATTAGCCCTCCTATCATGCCCAGACTAAATCTATCCTCACATCATCAAGACCATCAGAATGATCAAACTCATTTTCAACTTCCTCTTCATCTGGCGGTATATATGTATGGTGGTACACGGTGAGGTGGCACATTATGAGGTGGTGGTACATTCTGAGGTGGTGGTATATGTTCGGGTGGTGGTGCTCTGGGATCGCTACCAGTTTGAATACTCTCTACACTCTTGGACAATCTCTCCAAATCAGTATTCATGTTCTCCATCAAATCTGTAAATTTCCTATCCAAAGCCTCAAGCTTTTCATCAGTGGTTAGACTTGCCATCTCAACACTAAACAAACAGATTAAAAATAACAAGAAAGTAAAGCAAATATGTAAATCCTCACAATCTCACGTGTTTACACTCGAATGATATCACTCCACTCGTGTTTGCACTCTATTGGATTTTACCCGATACTGTGCTCACAATCATTGCCTTTTACCACTCTTGAGTTCTTCCTTAATCAAAATGTGAATCACACTCAATCCAAGAATACAAACCAAGTGTAGTCCTCAAGCTAGCATGAAACACAACGGACCCAATAATATATATATATATATATAGGGCATGCGGAAATAAAATACGAACAGGAATAGCAATGACGAAGACTCAATCAATAACATTTAAGCTAGAGTAATTAGAATAAAGAAGTAAACAATTAACACAATGGAAAAAAAATAAGTATGCAAATTCACGGTCGTATGCAATTTCGGGAGAAAATTTGGCACCTCTATAGAAATTTTGATGGAATACCCTCCATGGGCACCTAAATGATAATATGGAACAAACTAAATTCAACCAAAAAATTTCACTTTTTTACTCTCTTTTTTTCCCTCAAGTGATCAATATCACTCAAGTCTTTTTTTTGATAACGTAAGATGCTGATACTGTGGTTCTGATTTCAGAGGCTGATTTAGGTTTTGATTTCAGAGGCTGGTTTTCAGGGTCTGATTTCAGAGGCTACTGGTCAGGGTCTGATTTCAGAGGCTACTTGTCAGGGTCTGATTTCATAGGCTACTGGTCAGGGTCTAATTTCAGGGTCTGAATTCAGAAGCTAAGTTTCTGGGTCTGATTTCAGAGGCTAAGTTTCAGAGTCTGATTTCAGGGTCTGAATTCAGAGGCTAAGTTTCAGGGTCTGATTTCAGAGTCTGATTCCAGGGTCTGAATTCAGAGTCTGATTTTAGAGGTTAAGTTTCAGGGTCTGATTTCAGAGTCTGATTTTAGAGGTTAAGTTTCAGGGTCTGATTTCAGAGGTTAAGTTTCAGGGTCTGATTTCAAAGTCTGAATCTGATGGTTTATTTTCTTTTTATTTTTTTTTTCACACTTCACTGGGGTTTTATAAACAAATCACACAACAAAGAACATGCTTATTTCTTCGACATATGCTAAAGAACATAATGTATATGATGAACTATATGAAGAACACAACAAAACCCAGATTCAGAAATAAACAAAGATTACGGACTGATATGAAGAACAACAACAAAAACCCATAACTGGAACATGATAAAAGATGAACTGATATGCAGAACACAAAAAAACCAGATCCAAAAATAAACAAATCGAAAACAGAAACAAGATCCAATAAGAACTGAAACGAAAATAACAAAGAATGAAAATAAAAACAGAATCAAATAAAAAGTAAATATAGGAAAATCAGACCTTGGAACCCTGAGCTCTAGATACCAAATGACAAGAAACCCACTTGGATTCGAAAATCCAAGCAAACCCCAAGCAACGGACAGAACCTCAAGAACCACGAATTTGATTTTGTAGGAACAAAACCCTTCCAAGGCCACAAAGAAGACCCATAAAGAAATTTCCCTTGAGAACCTTTAAGATGATTCCTTGTAATGTTTTGCTAGCAATGCAGACGCCACTAAGTTTGCCAAACTTAGATAAGTCGATTTTAACTTGAAAAGGGGAATCCCTCCCTTACAAGAATTTGGCCAGAGCCAAAAAGCATAAAGCTGTAATATTCTCTCAAATTCGTTGATTGTTTTCAAAATGAAAAAGAAAGAAAGCTTAAATAGTGTTACAAAGAGAAACCCTAAAGACATAAAGACAACAATGCCCCTAAAGGCTAAATTACAAAAATACCACAGTTTTCAGTCTTCAAAGGCCTGTGAAGCTTCATTCAAAACTGATTTTGGCCAAGTGAAGTGGCTTTGGGCCCTCTCTATTGAAGCCCACATGCGTCTCTATTTGTTTGTTACAATCGGCCATAAAACTCTAAACTAATCCCGCCATTGCTTCTATGAGTCTTTTAGTCCTTTACCTCATAATTGGCCCTTCTGGTACTTGTAATGGGTCTTTTGATTTGTTGTCGGCCTGGATCATGTCAGATATACTATAGCGGATTTTGTATAAATGGATAGTCCGATTATATACTCATTAAGGTATAAATATTATTAATATGATTAATAATATTATTTTGTCACACTTGGAACTATATATTAAAAGTTAATATATAGTTTTAATAATAATATGATAATTATTAAATGAATAAAATTATATTATATTTGATATAATTTAATAAGACTAAAGTGGAAATTTCCTATTATTGGGTTTTGGAAACCTTTGACTTAATTTTAGTGGTTACACTTTTTGAAAGGTAATTACACCTTTAATTTTGTAACATATTTTCCTTTATGGCAATTGATTTTGGTGTTACAAAATTAAATTAAAAATTAAATAAAAAATTCCATTGGCCGATTTTTTCAAGATGGAATAGGTAGGGTTCTGTTTGTTTTGGAAACAAATAACCCTAGGTATAAAAAGAAGATTTATTTTTCTTTTTGACTAAGCCTTTCATTCTAACCCTAGGCTCTATCTTCTTCTTCTCCAAATCCCCTCAAGTTGTTGAGAAAACAAAAGAAGAACAATAGATAAATAAAAATAAAATAACAAAAGTTGTTGTGTGACATTTATCTCTAAATAGTTTAGGGATTGATTTTGTGAGGCTTGCCCACACAAGTTTCTGTTGGTAACGAGATACAGTTCGGAATACTTTGTGGTGTCGAACAAATCATCATATTCATCTCATTCTTGTTGTACTCGGCAGTGAGGCTTTGTTTTGCTCACTGCTGCCCCTTTACTTGGTGAAACGGAACTCAGTTTGGTTTCGTTTTAATCCATTTTTTGGGGAACATTTTGTGGTATTTTGGGGCTGTGTTGGGGCTGTTTTCAAGTGAAAAATCAGAACTAAAACACATCCATAATCCACGCATTTCAAGGGCTGTTTCTGTAGTGCGTTGGGCGCGAATCGAGTCCAAAATAGTCCAATATTTGTCCGACTGTTCGGGGCTATTTGGGACTATTCCGTGGCTGTTTCGGGGCTGGAATTTTGTCTAAAATTGAAGGAAAATTTCAGTGGTGGTGGCAGTAACATTCGGCAATTCAAAAGGAAAGGTAGAAAAAAAAATTTCAAGTCCGTCCGGGTGCCTAAGTCATTTCCGCTGTGCAAGGAAAGTTTTTCCTACAAACAAACTATATGATACATAATATTTTCTGACACTGGCTGAACAGAACTCTGACTCGACCTGGTGGACCAAACCTTTTTGTGACTGCCATCAGTATCTAACCTCTCGAGCTCGTCCTCCGGGAATACCTGCAAAACAGAGAAACTAGGAGTGGGGGTTAGATCGTTAAACGATCAAAGTGAGTGGACGATTTAAAACAAATACTGGTGTATTTTTATGGAAACTCATGATTCTAAAAACCGAAACTGTCACCAGAAATCTACCTTTCTCTGAAAAATTATTTCCTTATCTGAAACATAACTTTTTTCAATAAAAATTTTCTGAAAAAGCTTTTGTCTGTAAGACTCTATATCTTGCTATAAAACCAACTTTTCTTTATAAAACTCATTTAGAAAACTATCATTTCTGAAAACTGCCTTTCCGAAACCCTTATCTCTGAAATCCTGTCACTGGAATCAGTCTCTGAAAACCCTGACGCATGGAGCCATTATGTATCGTCGTCCCATCATATGCCTAACTAGAGTCAGGATTACAAATCCATGACATTGGGGCATTACATATCGCTGTCCCCCAAAGCATGCCACTACTTTTCCCTGAAACTAATGGACTTGGGGCGTTACATATCGCCGTCCCCTCAGCCACTGAACTAGAACAGGGGGTGCGGATCTATACTACCCTTCAGGCTCTGAATCTAAGATCTATGGGCATCTGTCATCCCTAGTCTTGAATTACGTGTGCACACGATCTCTGAGTCCGTCAATTCCATATCTGAGTGAAGTTACATACTGAGATGGGTTATCCCCCATACCTCAAAAACAAAAAATCATGCTTTAAAAACATCTTTCTTCTAAGTCATTTCTCAAAATATGCTTAATCAAAATATAATTGAAAGTGAACTTGGCTAACGCCCTAAATGCGAGAAAGTAAGTCTGACATGAAAAATAACATAATGAAAATCAACTTAAAGGAAAAGTGTCCACTCACTGATTTGAAGTCCCGCTAGCCTTACTTCACTTTGCTGAAGAAATTTGCGGCTCCAGTGATGACCTTCAATGGGAAACTTAATTAGAATATAATCATAGAATACACTTCGAAACTATCGTCGCTATATGATGTTCTACATTTATACTATGGTGATTTACGTGTATATAAGATGATACGAAGCCTTTCGGGTGGTCTCTAATATCCTGAGTTGAAACTGAATTAACTAAAAAATTTATCCTGAGAAATGGTCACACGTCGCGACGCTAAGCTTTGCGCGTCGTGACGCTCACTGACCGGCGTAAACACACACATATAATGCAAGCGCACGTATCGTTCAAGTAGTATAAAAATATCGATCTCACGAGGACTTACTATCTAATCTATTAATTTTATGAGGTCAAATGATTACTAAAATCTAACAAGTTGTTTGATTGATTTGAAATAGTGACGATTCTAAATTTAAAAACAAGTAAATAAAATTATTCGAAAGTAGATTTTAAGAAAATTCAATATTAAAAACTATCTAGGGTTGTGATTTCTTCCAATATCAATTTAAAGATGAAGTGGTTATCTTAAAGTTGGGTATTATATTGATTTATTAACCTGGAACACTAAATTATGTGTAAGCCTCTGTCGATGGTCAGACACAAATACCCAGTTTAACCCAATTGAACCATATGTCTATGTCAACCAAATTATCTGGATTAATTAAGTTTAAATTCCAATTATGGCTACCCCCGCCCGACAGTATATTCCTATCCTGTAAGGAAATCTATTAAGGGTTATCTATCCTCAAGGAAGATCGTGGGCTATTGAGTCTAAGGCTGAAACCTAAAATCCCTATGTCTAGTTCATTTTAGATTTACCAGATCAATTTTATTAATGGCCAGTTAATGAAAAAGCATAAAGATTAAGACTCAATAAATAATCTTTATAATACCCAAACTATAATCTAACCCCTTATAAAACGGTGATTTTAAAATTCATCACAACCCCAGATAACTAATTTAGTTACAACACATAACTAGGGCTAGTAAAAACTTGAAAATAAAAGACATAAAGTAAAAATGCGGTAAAGTAAATACTGAAAAGTAAATTACAATAAAATAAAATGATAAGGTAAAAGGAATTACTTTTACTACTACAAATTTAGATATCTCCCATAATATAATATATAAACTTGTGATAACATTACCAACCAGCCATATAGGCGGTATCCTGATTAAGTCAAATTAAGTCCAACCAGCCATTAAGGCGGTAAAAAGATTTGTCCATGAACCTGCCATATAGGCGGTAAGAAAGTTTAATTACCAACCGACCAATCTGGCGGTATCCTTGATTAGTCAGGTTTAAACCAGATTAAAATGAATTACCAACCGACCAATTTGGCGGTATCCTTTTTAAGTCAATATTTTAAATAGTGAATATATTATATTTAAGGGAGATTAATCTAAATAGCAATAGTAAAAGAATTACCTTTCACCCTAGCTGGGGAAGTTACCTCCTCATGGTAAATAGTAAAAACTGTAAAAAGTAAAAAAAAAGTAAATTACTATTATTACAAAACGTAATTAAAATTAATTACAAAATTAAAAACTAAAAAACTAAAAATTAAAAGAAAGTAGAGAGAGAAACTCCCTCTTTACATCAAAGAGATGAGAGAGAGTGGTACATCTAAAACTGAAATTTGAAGCTCTAATTATAGGCGCGGATAGGCATCGGGCGTCGCGACGCCGGAACAGTGACACGTGTCACGCGTTGGTTTGTCGGTTTCAGATTCTTATCCTATGACGTGGCATTGTTCATGATAACTCAATAATTGTGATGACGTCATTGATGACATCATGATGATGTGGCGGTGACGTCATGATGATGTGGCGGTGGTGATTCTCGGCATCTTGAGATGATGACACGTGGCATGCGCACGTTAGCAGATCGGCTGTGATATTGGCACGTGGCACGGCGTACGTTAGCAAACCAAATTCTCAGATTCTGACACGTGGACCAGGCGCACGTTAGCAAGGACTCGGCCCACGTTAGGCGTCGCGATGCCAAGGGTTTGGGAGTCGCGATGCGCCCAAAATTACGATTTTTCCCTTTTTGCCAATTTTCACTGTTTTGCTCCAAATCACCTCCAGAATGTCCTGAAACTTTATTTATCTACAAAATAACACAAAACACATCAAAATATTCACAAAACTCAAGAAACTATAAAAAAATATTAGGTTAAATGAGTGGGAAATAGTGATAGAATTACCACTCATCAGACCCCCAAACCTAACATTTTGCTAGTCCTCGAGCAAAACACAAAATAAAATAACCTTTTAACTAACCCACTTTCGTAGGGATCACGGTTGCATTTAGCATATGCAACAAGCCTTTAAACCCCTAGGTGTCCCTAGTGGACGAGTTGTAGTCTCGTAAGGGTTTACAACAATGATACCCACAAACATTTTACAAAAGTAAAAAGGTAGTAAAACTAATGCACACAAAAGAAAAAAGACAAGCGAAAAAAAGAATAAAGATGTTAGTAACTAATCAGGTGAAACTTCTACTTCAAGTTACTAGTTGTTTTGTTTCTTTCTAAATTACTGAATAAGTAAATTCTCCGATTATATTTTTACCATTCTTCATATACACAGCCAACAAAATATTAAACAACTCATTTTTGCCCACAATAGTCATAAGTGCAGTTGATAAGAGAGTAATATTTTTGTCCTAAAGTTCTATCAGATTTCACACCTTTTTTGCAACAATGGATAATTTTTCTCATTTTTCTGATTTTTTCTTTGATTTTTCTCTATTTTGTATTTATATACAATATCTTCCATCTATGTAACGAGTGTTGGGTCGGTGGCTCCCAAACCAGTTGGCTTTAGGGCACCAGGTGTTAAGACACCCCTACGGACTTAATTACTCAGACTTCAGATATATATATTTTTTTGCAGCATCTTTGATCCATGTAGCGAGCTTTGGGCCAGTGACTCCCAAACCAGTTGGTTTTAGGGCACTAGGTGTTAAAACACCCTTACAGACTTAATTACTCGGATCTCGGATTTTTTTTTTTTTTTTTTTACTCCATCACTTTTTAAGATGCTTCCTCCAATTAAACTAGAGCACTGAATATTACAAACTTTTCAATTTAAGCTTATGTATGTATGTTACTATGTATGTTGATAATATATGCTAACTGAACATATGAAGATCCATTTTAGTCAGTGTTAAGGAGAATTCCCAAATTAAATAATTCAAAATGAAATAAACAAAAATTAACTTGTTCAAAAATGGTTTGAGATACGTCTCAGGAGTGGAAACTCCTTACTCAGCTATCTCTTACTAATTCCACCTTTTTAGTCAAAATAAAAACACAAAAACACAAAATATTTTTGTAATTTTTGAAAATTTTTAAATTTTTTTGTATTTTTCGAAAAATTTTGGACTAAAAATAAAAACAACACACAAACTAAAAACAAGGTACTAATCAACTAATTCCCTCCTCCAAATCTAAATGAGACATTGTCCCCAATGTCTTAAACAGTAGAAGAAGAGTTTAGAAGATAATACCTGGTTAGCTGAAATTCTACAGGAAATTAAAGGTTAAGATCCAGATTAATCTGACGCCTCTTACCACGATGGTCCTCGGACCAATTTATCTTTGAAAGGATAGGGTCAACTTGTGGTTCATAGGCTAAGAGTTGGTCTATTAGATCCGGAGCAGTTCTGGCAGTAAAGAGTAGTTCTTTCAAAGGTTTTGACACGAACCCATTTCTCTGGGCATCATAAAGAAATACACAAAGAAAATCATAAAATCCATCAACGTTTAACAGTCCAAGCGGTTTCTGGTGTATGTTCAGGTTCGCCCAAGATAGCACTATAAAAATTTCCTCCAATGTACCCAAGCCACCTAGCAAAGCAATGAAAGCATCAGCACGGTTAATCATTTCCACTAGTCGTTCAGACATACCTGGCACGATCAGTTCCTCTCCGTTTGATGATCCAATAAGACTTTCATCTGCCAATGGTTTTGGGATGATTCCCAAAACGTGACTACCTCCTTCCTGTACGGCCTTTGAAACGATCCCCATAAGTCCAAGATTGCCTCCGCCATATATTAAGTGCATATTTCTTACAGCTAAGACTCAACCCAATTCTTGTGTTGCTTCTACGTATTGTGGCTTAACACCAACACTACTACCGCAAAACACACATATGTTCTCAATTCGTCTTCTTGAAGTGGCTTCCATTTTTTTTTATGTATTTCTTTCTCAACTCTGGATGCCTTCAAAAGTGCAATGACGGGCTGAATTTATAGTGTTGGTTTTATTCTAGGTCCCAAGATCATCAAAAAAGCATGATAAAGTGTGAAATACATATCAAAGAAGTTGCGGAATACTTACATTGATCGGTTGTGCGACGCGGAGGAAGCAACAAAACTCCAAAAACGCTCACTGGTTTTGGCGAACTGCAGTGCAGATTTTGCTCACTGTTTTGACTTCGTTTTTGGTCCTTCGTCAAGCTCCAAGCTTCGTCGAATGGTTCCCGGCTCATGGGTGAGCTTCCCTATCACCTTCGCATGTCTCGTAAGTGTGCTAGCACTTGTGATTTTGCCACAAAATCACATTCCAAGCTTCCCTTACTGCTCACGATTTTTCCTTGAAAAACCAGTAAGTTTTTCAGCCCCTTTTGGGCGTGAACAAGAAGAAAGAAATGGGAGAGAGAGAGTTGTGTTTGGTTTCCAAATTTGTGTATTATATACACTCATTTGAATTTCACAAGCATTTCATGTGAATTTGGCTTTATAAAGTCAAACAAATAAAAGCCAACAACCATTCCAACAACTCACATCAAGTCTTGTCAATCAATCAATCCAATCAATTATCACATCACTCAAAGTGACATGATTTGACGCTTGATGTGACGCTAGATGCGACTAGCGATTTGACGCTTGATTTGATTTGCCGCACTCGAATTCGAAATACGAATGCGCTCGCAAATAATCTCGGGCTCGGGTTCGTTAATTCTAAATTAACAAATTTTTCATCGCGTCGTAATTAAATGATTACGCCTAGCGAAGTCACTATTCACGTCGCTAACGAATTAATTCTAAATTAATTCGCTCGCCCGAATTAAAATCTAATTTTAATTCCACGTCGAAATCTAATTTCGTTTAATATATCAAATATATTAATTTCTCGATTAATTCTAAATTAATCGTCATCTCTCTTTAATTGATATTTTATCCCAGATAAAATATCTCTGCAATTAATCCCAGATTAATTTTCTCTCTCTTCTAATTAATCCCAGATTAATTTAGAGTGCGAGTTATACGTCATCGGTGAATCTTTGGGAAGTGACCCATGAGATCCCCGGATATGTTGGCAGTAAATACGGTCGCCGGAGTATCCGAACACGTACGTACCAAGTACCACGTCCTACCGATTTACAAGACAAGGTTAGCTTCTAGCAAAACGCCATGCCTACCCAATTCTCCGGAAATATTCTTACAGGAATATATAAGGATCTATATCAGGCGTAGTATACCAAGTATCGTGCATATCGGCCCAGTATCGGATAGTCACGTGCTAGGCCTGGGGCTGGATAAGTGTCTGCCCCGTACGAAGCACATGTCGGATGTCTGGTAACTAGTCTCTATAATCGGATATACATGACCTTGTTATAATATCCCGATGGCTGCAGCACCTCAGAGTACTAATACCGTATCCTGCGTGACATCATCTCCACTATGACTGGAGTGATACTTCCGTCTTGACATCACACCCAATACTCTACGATTCTCAATATACTCAGCTTCGACGTACACAGAACCGGTTAGAGTCCTAGACGACCTCAACTAAAGTATATTGATTGTCCTAAGCATTAGCGGTGCAAGTCTAAGGTTAAGACCAAATACACCTACCCTGATTTCGGATTCCCATAGACACATAGTCATAATACCAATGGGATTCTGAGGGGTCTATCCAGAGCGAAGCTATTTCCTGTACCATCGGTGAAACACAACCTCATATCGCACTTGCATGAGTATCCAATACCCAAATATATGAGAACTATGCTGTTGTGCCCTCACAACGCGCACAAGTGCAATACTAGCCTATTCCGCATTATCGATGTCCAGTCTCGATAATACTACGACTAGGGATATTTAATGATTAATCCTTCGTGGACTGATACTGTCTCATATCATCTCAATCCAGGAACTAATCATATGGACCTCTCTTCATTTATATATCTAAGGTGATCTAATCACAAATGATGAGAGTGCAATTTCCTTGTCACATAGTTAATTTGTACAACATCACTATGATCCGTACAAATAGTGACGCTATGGGTCATATTATCCAATAATCTCCCACTTGGCACATAGCCAGTCACTCAAGTGTCGTACACCCGAACTATGTACGGTTCGCTCAAATTGCTGAGAAAAGGTTTTCGTCAGCGGATTTCCATGATTATCGTCTGACGTGATTTATACGATCATCACATCGCCACGATGTATGATCCGAACGAATCAGATGAATATAAAAGTATATATCTGGATCGTTGATGAGACCTTTAATTCCTTAGCCTTGTGCTGACGCCTAGCTCAGCTGCTAAAAGAACTATATCTAATCTAATTAGATTTATTATCGACCCAAATGGCTTCTATTGCTGCCTCAGCCGCAGCAATAATCCGCATTTGTTGTTTATTCGGCAACAGTATCTTGCTCGGAAGATTTCCAGCTCACTGTCCCGTTTTTCAAACTTTATAGTACCGTAGTATTAAACTGTTTGGAAACTTGCAGCAGTGATCCCAGTCACTTCAAGTTCTCCTTCTCCATAGTTTTAGACAACATCTTTAGTTCTCTAAGATACTAATAGATGTCCTTAACTTCAATCCAGTGACTATCACTTGGATTGTCCTGATTGTGACTCCATATGCTCAAAGCGTATAACACACCATATCAAGTACATTTTAAATGTACAATTTCCCAGAGAGTGTTAACAACTCCAAATCTATCCTAGTAGATCTTTATTCCTTGAATAAAGGTTGTTACTCCCCAGAATTCTACGGAGAATATCTATGAAAGCCAAGCTTCCACCAATTGCTTTATGGGAATTTCACTGTCAGTTCTCTCCCACTAACCTCCTTATATACACAAGAATTATTTCGTTTTGAGTCAAATCATAAACCATTATGATTATTTCAAAATGTCAGTTACAAGAACCTTATGCTTGCTTCAATCCAAACATGGATCGAATAACCCGCAAACCTTGTTTGTCGGTTATACAAAATCGTCAGGATGTTGTAATCATCCTCCAAAAGGTTTCCTTTTCAGGAAGGCGATTTTGATCTTTAACTGACACATTTCATAAATGAAATATGCAGTATCAATAAGCATCATCAAAATGGATTTACTATGGCAACAGGTAAAAGGTTGAACCGTTATTAACATAACGTTGATAACGATACCTTTCCGTCACAAGCCTAGCTTTGTACGTTGGTATGTTGCCATCCATGTATGTCTTCCTTGAAGACGTTTACAGTACCAATAGGCACAATGCCTTGCGGTATAACAACTAGTATCCAAACATAGTTGTTATACATGGAATCCATTTCGGACTTATGGCACTTTGCCATAAAAGGGAGTTGATACCTTGTATCACTTCCTCGTACGTAGTCGGTTGGTATACCTCATAAGATTTACATCTTTAAGGGGTTACTTCAGAAACCCATACCCCAGGTTGTTTTCTGATTCTCTTCGATCTACGCGGTTCTTGTGTATTTAAGATTAATGGTTTAGTTTCATCCTTGATGAACTATTTGTGTTCCATTATGGACTTCGTGCCTTGAATAGTATTACTCCGATTTTCATCGAGTATCACTATCCTCCCACTGACCACTGCATATCGGTATTCTCTTTCCGCTTGGTGAGCAACAATCATATTGTTCTCATGCGCATCATCATTCCACTCATATCATTCTCTCTTTAAATACCATAGATTTTAAGTACTATACTTATGGTTTCCCTTAGGATAACCTATATTGGCACTTATCCAATTTGGGTCCTTAGTTTGGTATCATCCAAATGTTATGCCCGGCATACCCAAATTATTAGGAATGAGAAACCATGTTTCTTTCCTGTTCATATCCAATATGATATCTGTCAAACAGATTTATATGGAAAATTATTCTAAATAAGTTTTGCACTATTAATACATATCCTGTTGAAGGAAATGATAGCTCAGAGCGACTCGTGATAAACCTTATCATGTCCAACAAAATTCGGTTTTCGTTCGGACACACCGTCTAACTGACGTGTCTCGGGAGGAGTCCTCATCTGAAAGAATACTATACTCTTTCATGTATGTTTGAAACTTACTGCTTAAGTATTTTCATTACGGTCTTACCGTGACGGCATAATACTATAGTCGATCTGTTTATCTACTTCGTGTCGAAACTCTAAAAGTTTCTGATCTGTGTTCTTCAAAAGAAACACAACCATAACGTGATGCCACATCCGTTAAGGTCACGAAACATTCATGTTCACATCTAGCCTAGCTAGATATGGGCCCACTAACTTCACCATGAATAGGGCTAACAGATCGGTGGCACTTACACTATTACCAAGTAAACAGTGTTTTAGGTACTTTACCTAACAAACTAGATTCGTAGACTTTATTTGAATAGTCAAATCAGTCCTAGTACCCACTCTTCAAAAGTGCGGATATACGAGTCTTGTTTAATTGTGTCCCAGACAACAATGCCACAAATAAGTCTCTATTGATCAAATCAATTTGAGCTATTTATTTGTCATTTTATATGTTTGAGATTTTAATTATATTCAAAATATAAATTCTGTTATTCACATCTAATGTGTTTATCTCAGTATCATCTTTATATAATGAAACAACTTAGTGTTCTAGAATATAAAGGTTTATCCACAATGGATTAAACACTGATATAGAGATAATGTCTCTAGTCAAACTAGTTACATTATAACAGTTCCTAATTTAAGTACACACCCGAAGGGTAGTTCCTAAACTTAGGTATCTACGGTCGAAACAGCGACTTCCGTCCCGTTTCCGATTCGCAGAGCAATCTCAGCTTGAAGTCAGTATCCTGCTCAAAGCAGATTCTGAACATCAATACATATATTTTATGTACCACACTAAGTATTTAAAATCTAATTTCAATACTAGTAGTGAACATAACTTTGACAATCATTTTTAAAGTAAGAGCCTTGCCCTTTCTTTAATTCCTTCGTGTCTGCCATATCCAAATGGTAGTCACTTTGGGATATGTCAATTATCCTTTTCAATATTTCAGGAACCTTAGGCCAAGCCTTGGGTTTTTAGAATATCGAAACAATGTGCACCTCGTGCTACATGCCCAATTGCAAATTTTGACTTTATCTCCTCTAGAATAGTCAATTAATTCTCCAAGAATTATAAATTGCAATTTTAATACTTCTTAAATCTAAAATTAGATTTATGACAAGTATATTAAATTAAGCACTAAAGTCATCATCACATAAATCTTCCAAAGATTTTATGCTCTACTTATATTGCTTAATTTTGGCTTAAGGTATAATAAGTTATTTTATCAAATAAAGTAACCTATTATTTATTCCCAATTTGAAAATTAAATCATTTAAAATATTTTAATCCCAGATTATATTTTAAATATCCAACTTTTCAATTTTATCTTGATTACAATAGTCCAACTATTTAATCAACGATTAGTGGTACTATATATATTATAATGATTATAATAGTCCAACTATATAATCAAATATAATCCAAATTAATTAACCTCAATTACATTGATTACTATAATCCAATTATAAAATCAACTGTAAACTGAAATTAATTAATTCAAATATATTGATTAATATAATCCAATTATATATAATCAACTATAATACAGTCCAACTGTTTATTAAAACAACAATTTAAATATTAGTCCAACTAACATTTAATTTATATGACGAGTGATATTTGAATGAGCGCGTATGGCGAGTAATTGAACGAATATTGCAAATTCAATTCTTGCCTCCCACTATTTTTCGTCGAGCCTCTAACCCTCTGTCGAGTACTCGGGAAACCGTGTTTCCTAGTGGGCTAGGATCCCGTTAAATATCACACAATCTTGACTTTGGCCAACAAATTGTATGATAATTAACTAGGTAGATCTCTAAGATCAATTGGATCTAATCCAACTCCTAGATCCAGTAGGTGGACATCCAAGTCCTAAACATATATCTTATATATGCCTATATATCCAATATATACCCTAACCTTTTTCCTCTGAATCAACTAGGCCTTGGCTTTGGCACAACAAACCTAGTGATCCCAGTCAAGCGTGGACCCATTGACCATGGAAGCTTCGTAATCAATGTCGATGGACAAGAAGTGGTCTTGACTTTGGCCAACAAACCACAACTTGGACAAGACACCAATATGGAACAAAGCCTCGTGATTCAAACACATCTTCGACGGACAAGGGCTTGACTTTGGCCAACAACCCATGCCAATCTAGGATCTTGAGTAAGAATCACTCAATGGAAGGAAAAGACGCATGATATTTGATGAGGGCTTTTCGCGTGCAAATTGGCTACCAATTTCATTATCTTTGTTAAGGTCTCATCATCATACACCCTTAAACATGCATTCTAAATACATAATAAAGCGAGTATGAAATAAAATAATAATGATATGCGGATGGATACTTAACACATTGATCCTAGATCAAATCTCTCCCTTTCTCACTCAAGCTAGCACTTGTATTACTTCTACCCCTTACACTACACTTCTAAAGAAACCTCATTTACATTGAGGGGAATAGGTGAGAAGAGAATACAAAGAGAATAGAGGTGATAAGGCTGGACACGCAGGTCCAATTTAATAAATCGAATTTATTACAACAATTTCCAAAATTGCCCCACCCGACTAATATCCATCCGATATACATTATTCATTCATCACAACCACGTATTCACACATAAGCATGCTATCAATCAATCTAATCAAATTAATTAATCTGATAATTATGTGATCATCCAATGTTCAAACAACGATTTGATTTTGGTCGAGTCAAACTCGTTTTTGCGAATAAGTACTCAAAGTACGAATTCTTGAATTAAATTAAACTACATCATTAAATCCAATTTAACATGTATTTAATACTAATTCACTATTCAATTCCAAATTAAATATTACACTTTATTTAATAAACCTTTAACGACTTAAATTCCAAATTTAATCGTGTCGGGTCTCAAAGCCCGATTAACGTCCAACGTCAATTCAATTCAAGTCTAATGGGCTTTAATTAATTTCTTTAAGGCGGGCTTCGGCAACCAAAGCCCAATCAAGGAGTAACCCCATAAGCCCAGAAATCAATTTAGGCCCATTAGGCCCAATTAAACTTTAAAGGTTTATAAGTTGTATTTGGGCTTAACGGAAGTGGCTTTGGGCCCAATTGGATCCAATCCAATTTGTCCAAATCCAACTTTGTACAACAAAGCCCAATAAGCCCATTTACAACATAATAAGCCCAAATCCAATTTAAGGCCTAAATAACTAAATTACATGAATCCAATTCCGCAATTTAATTACCTAAAGTGCATTACATGATTAATCACCCAAATCAATATTTCCAAAACATTAAATTAGCTTAATTAATCATGTTCATTATCATCATCACATGTCCAACACATAAATGAAAAATCAAACCCATTAACCATGCTTAAAGTCTCGGCCAAGGAGTAATTTTTGTCCGATTTGAATTTAATCCAATTAATTCCACAATCGACATCTAATTAACTTCCCGAATGATTTCCAATACATCCAATTATCAAAATCAAAAATCCAAGACATTAAAGGGCATTATTGAATTCGGCCAACAAGCAAATTAGGATTTTGTTCAATTCAAAATTCAATCCAATTAATTTCAAATTAACATCATCCTACATGATTCTAACTCATCCAATGAATCAAAATCAAAAAATTCCAAATCTCCAAATGCCTTATACTTTCGGCCAACATATATATTTGGGGAAAATATTCCAAATCAATTTTCATGAAATTGATCCAATCAAACTTCAATTAAACATCATTTAAACATGCTTAAATCAAACAATTTAACTAAATCATGCTCAAAATCAATTTACCCAAATTTTAAGCCCTAAAAATTTCATGCTTGAACCTAGGCTCTTGATGCCATTGTTGGTTTTATTCTAGGTCCCAAGATCATCAAACAAGCATGAAAGTGTGAAATACATATCAAAGAAGTTGCGGAATACTTACATTGATCGGTTGTGCGACGCGGAAGCAACAAAACTCCAAAAACGCTCACTGGTTTTGGCGAACTGCAGTGCAGATTTTGCTCACTGTTTTGACTTCGTTTTTGGTCCTTCGTCAAGCTCCAAGCTTCGTCGAATGGTTCCCGGCTCATGGGTGAGCTTCCCTATCACCTTCGCATGTCTCGTAAGTGTGCTAGCACTTGTGATTTTGCCACAAAATCACACTCCAAGCTTCCCTTAGCTCACGATTTTTCCTGAAAAACCAGTAAGTTTTTCAGCCCCTTTTGGGCGTGAACAAGAAAGAAGAAAAGAAAGAATGGGAGAAGAGAGAGTGTGTTTTGGTTCCAAATTTGTGTATTATATACACTCATTGAATTCACAAGCATTCATGTGAATTTGGCTTTATAAAGTCAAACAAATAAAAGCCAACAACCATTCCAACCAACTCACATCAAGTCTTGTCAATCAATCAATCCAATCAATTATCACATCACTCAAAGTGACATGATTTGACGCTTGATGTGACGCTAGATGCGACTAGCGATTTGACGCTTGATTTGATTTGCCGCACTCGAATTCGAAATACGAATGCGCTCGCAATAATCTCGGGCTCGGGTTCGCTAATTCTAAATTAACGAATTTTTCGTCGCGTCGTAATTAAATGATTACGCCTAGCGAAGTCACTATTCACGTCGCTAACGAATTAATTCTAAATTAATTCGCGCGCCGAATTAAAATCTAATTTTAATTCCAGTCGAATCTAATTTCGTTTAATATATCAAATATATTAATTTCTCGATTAATTCCAAATTAATCGTTATCTCTCTTTAATTGATATTTTATCCCAGATAAAATATCTCTGCAATTAATCCCAGATTAATTTTCTCTCTCTTCTAATTAATCCCAGATTAATTTAGAGTGCGAGTTATACGTCATCGGTGAATCTTTGGGAAGCGACCCATGAGATCCCCGGATATGTTGGCAGTAAATACGGTCGCGGAGTATCCGAACACGTACGTACCAAGTACCACGTCCTACGATTTACAAGACAAGGTTAGCTTCTAGCAAAACACCATGCCTACCCAATTCTCCGGAAATATTCTTACAGGAATATATAAGGATCTATATCAGGCGTAGTATACCAAGTATCGTGCATATCGGCCCAGTATCGGATAGTCACGTGCTAGGCCTGGGGCTGGATAAGTGTCTGCCCCGTACGAAGCACATGTCGGATGTCTGGTAACTAGTCTCTATAATCGGATATACATGACCTTGTCATAATATCCCGATGGCTGCAGCACCTCAGAGTACTAATACCGTATCCTGCGTGACATCATCTCCACTATGACTGGAGTGATACTTCCGTCTTGACATCACACCCAATACTCTACGATTCTCAATATACTCAGCTTCGGCGTACACAGAACCGGTTAGAGTCCTAGACGACCTCAACTAAAGTATATTGATTGTCGTAAGCATTAGCGGTGCAAGTCTCAGGTTAAGACCAAATACACCTACCCTGATTTCGGATTCCATAGACACATAGTCATAATACCAATGGGATTCCGAGGGGTCTATCCAGAGCGAAGCTATTTCCCGTACCATCGGTGAAACACAACCTCCTATCGCACTTGCATGAGTATCCAATACCCAAATATATGAGAACTATGCTGTTGTGCCCTCACAACGCGCACAAGTGCAATACTAGCCTATTCCGCATTATCGATGTCCAGTCTCGATAATACTACGACTAGGGATATTTAATGATTAATCCTTCGTGGACTGATACTGTCTCATATCATCTCAATCCAGGAACTAATCATATGGACCTCTCTTCATTTATATATCTAAGGTGATCTAATCACAAATGATGAGAGTGCAATTTCCTTGTCACATAGTTAATTTGTACAACATCACTATGATCTGTACAAATAGTGACATATTATCCAACATATAGTACCTGAAAAGGGTGAGTAAAAATAGCAAAGTATCTTCCAGAGGATGATTAGTAGCGAAAATAATATCGTGATTGTCAAAAGGTCTGGATCCTGTCGTAGAAAATAAAACAAAAACAACAAAACAATATTACAATATTAAGAAAATACAAAAAGAGATATAATATTACCAGAAAAGTAACGCTTGATTGACGTTATGCGTCAGGGACAAGCTTCCCATCCAATTTTCATATAAATTGGAAAACAAGGTCTTTTTGAGTCAGATTCCCGAGACTTAACAGTTGTCTTTCCTTTTGGAATTGTGCATATAACATGCGAATTTCATGATACAGACATCCACTGGGATGCGTCTCAAGAGTTTTAGATATGTCATCCAAAGACTCCTTACTCAAGCCATCCCTAATGAAGTTAATCTTATCTTCGCGGTTATCGGACACCATTCCTAAAGAACGACAACGAGTATTACAAAATATGCGAGCACATTTATAACAAACGCACATTCTTTTGGCTCTTCTCTTTTTAGCATATGTGCTCTTCCCTAAGCCAAGTAGATGTGAAATAAAAGAGTCAGAAGACTCACCTGCCAATCGGACCCGTGCTTCAATTAACCAACGAATGTCAGTAGGAATACCTTTGATCATCAGTAGTCTCATCCGTTCTAAGCGAGCTTTGTAAACTTTCATCAGAGATTTTTGAGGGAGAGAAGGAAATTGCTTGCGAAGATTTGCGAGAGCTTCTTCCATCTTGAAATGACTAAACCTGCAAAAATTAAACACATAAAAATAAAACACATCAGATCACAATATATACACAAATTGCATGGGTTGCCTCTCTGCTAGCGCTAAGTTTAAAGTCGTCAGCCAGACTTGACTTCTCGAACATTAAGCTGGATCTGAAAGTGTTAACACTTTCTTTTTGTCACTCAATTGATTCTCCCCAGTAGTGCTTGACACGCTTGTTTTTAACCTTGAAAGTTTTGTTGGATTCAGGATCATGTATCTCAACGGCTCTATCTTGTAAAACATCGGTGATCACAAATGGACCTGACCACCGTGATTTTGGCTTCCATGGGAAGAATTTCACCCTTGATTTGTTTAACAGTACCTTCTGCCTTGGTTCCAGTTGTATGCGCACTAACTTCTCATCATGTCTTTTCTTGCCCTTTTCTTTGTACAATTTGGCATCCTCAAAAGGTTGATTGTGAAATTCCTCCAATTCGTTGAGCTGGTGGAACTTTTTCTTTTCTGTTGCTTGTAGAGCAAGAATTGGCTTCTTCAGTACAAAAGACGCTTTATCTTTAGGCTCCACAGGCAATTGACATGTTTTAAGTTTGTCAGTAGAACTTTGTCATTCATCAGAGTTCTGAACGGTACTATGTATCACATCAAGTTTGAAACATTCCTCCTTCTTTTCATCATCTGAGAAATTCATGGCCTTGAAAACATTGAATGTTACTTCTTGGTCCTGTACCCTCATGGTCAATTCTCATTTTTGTACATCATTAATGGTTCGACCTGTAGCCAAGAATGGTCTCCCGAGGATGATTGGCACGTCTGCGTCTTCCTTCATATCAAGGACAATAAAATCTGCTGGGAAAATGAATTTTTCAACCTTGACCAGCACATCCTCAACTACGCCTCTTGGAAATACGAGCGTTCTATCAGTAAGTTGTAGAGAGACTGAAGTGGGCATTGTTTCTCCAATCTGCAGTTTTCTGAAAATAGAAAAAGGCATCAATTTAACACTCACACCTAAATCACACAAAGCCTTACCAAAGTCATGTTCTCCTATGGTGCAAGGAACAGTGAAACTGCCAGGATCTTTCAACTTTGGGGGAAGTTTCCTCTGAATGATAGCACTGCATTCTTCTGATAATGCTACTGTCTCGTAATCTCCCAATCTCCATTTTCGTGAAAGAAAATCTTTCATGAATTTGGCATAGCTGGGCATTTGTTCCAACGCTTCTGCAAATGGAATGTTGATATGCAGCATTTTAAAGATCTCCAGGAACCGAGAAAACTGCTTGTCCAATTTGTTCTTCTGAAGACGTTGAGGAAAAGGTGGAGGTGGAATGATCTGTTCTTTTTCCTTTGCTTCTTTTTCCTCCATCTGTTGCTTTGTTTCTTTTGGAATTTCCTCAGCAGCTGTTTTGGCTCCAACATCTTTGTTGATTTCAGTACCGCTTTTTAACATGATGGCATGACATTGCTCCTTCCCCATGTTTCTTGGATTTGGCTCTGTGTTGCTAGGAAGGGTACCTGGCGGTCTGTAACTCTGAGCATTTGCCAGTTGTCCAATTTGATTCTCCAATGCTTTAATAGAAGCAGATTGACCTTGAATTAATGCTGCTTGGGATTGAAACATATCACCATATCTTGCTGCTTGAGATTGAAACATAGTATCATATCTTGCTGCTTGAGAGTCATGTTTTGCTTCTATCTTTTTCAAGTGGGTCAACACTTCTGTTATTCCTGATTCATTTGCCTGCTCCTGGCTTTTGTTCTGTTTCTGGAATTCAGGTGGTGGATAGTTCTGCTGTTGGCCTGAATTGTTGCTCCATGAAAAATTGGGATGATTCCTCCACTCTGGGTTGTAGGTGTTGGAATATGGATTATTCCCCTATCTATTGAAATTATTGACATAATTCACCGTCTCTTCAAGTTGGTTCGACTCTGGTGCTCCTCCATATGGTGAACTTGTGGATCCAGTGGTAAAAGTCTCCATGAATTTGCATATCTGATCTAGCTTAGCGTTGACTGCTGTACTGGCTCCACTTTCATAAATTCCTGCAATTCTTTGGATCATGCTCCTTTCTGTTGGCCACAAGGAATTGTTGTTGGCCATTTCTTCGATTAGGTCCCAGGCTTGATCTTCTCCTTTTGCCATCAAGGCTCCTCCAGCAGCAGCATCGATTGTGGTTCTCATTATTCCAGAAAACTCATTATAGAATGTTTGGACTTGAAGCCATTTTGGAATCTCATGGTGAGGACATTTCCGGAGCAAATCTTTGTACCTTTCCCAAGCTTCGCAGAGGGATTCTGAATCTTGTTGTACAAAGGATGTGATGTCATTCCTCAGTTTTCCGGTTCTGGCTGGTGGAAAGTACTTTGCAAGAAATTTGGTGGCTAAAGTGTTCCAAGTTGTGATAGAACCTGATCGTAGTGAATGTAGCCAAGCTTTAGCTCTGTCCTTCAAGGAGTATGGGAAAACACGTAGTCTCATTGCTTCTTCAGCTTCTCGGTTGTAATTAAAAGTGCCGCAAACTTCCAGGAAGTTGCTGATGTGGGCATTAGGATCTTCAGTTGCATTCCCCCCAAACTGCACTGACTGCTGAATCATCTGAATGCATGTTTTGATGTCACCCGCATTGGTGGTAAGGGAGGAAGTACAATGCAAGAAATGAGTCCGTCAACCACCGGAATGGTTCGGTCTCGAATGGGAATCGATGGTGCAACGTTCAAAGGTTCAGGTTCCATGTTGACTAAAGCTTCTTGGCCTTCTCGCCTTTCCCTTCTCAATTGTTTGATGGTTCTTTCAATTTTTGGGTCAAGCGGTTGGAGTTCAAAGCTTCTGGTTCGTCTCATGTAGTTTCTGAGAACCTGAAACACAAGAAAACAAAAACAATAAGTAAAAAGAAATTAGATACAAGTAACGTATCTACCCCTAAATTAATAGAAAAAGATAAATAAGTCTCCGGCAACGGCGCTAAAAACTTGACCGGCGTAAACAGACACGTATAACCCAAGCGCACGTATCGTTCAAGTAGTATAAAAATATCGATCTCACGAGGATTTAATATCTAATCTATTAATTTTATGAGGTCAAATGATTACTAAAATCTAACAAGTTTTTTGATTGATTTGAAATGGTGACGATTCTAAATTTAAAAACAAGTAAATAAAATTATTCGAAAGTAGATTTTAAGAAAATCAATATTAAAAACTATCTAGGGTTGTGATTTCTTCCAATATCATTTTAAAGATGAAGTGGTTATCTTAAATTTGGGTAATATATTGATTTATTAACCTGGAACACTAAATTATGTGTAAGCCTTTATCGATTGTCAGACACAAATACCCAGTTTAACCCAATTGAACCATATGTCTATGTCAACCAAATTATCTGGATTCATTAAGTTTAAGTTCCAATTATGGCTACCCCCGCCCGACAGGTATATTCATATCCTGTAAGGAAATCTATTAAAGGGTTATCTATCCCAAGGAAGATCGTGGGCTATTGAGTCTAAGGCTGAAACCTAAAATCCCTATGTCTAGTTCATTTTAGATTTACCAGATCATTTTATTAATGGCCAATTAATGAAAAAGCATAAAGATTAAGACTCAATAAATAAATCTTTATAATACTCAAACTATAATCTAACCCCTTATAAAACGTGTGATTTAAAAGTCATCACAACCCCAGATAACTAATTTAGTTACAACACATAACTAGGGCTAGTAAAAACTTGAAAATAAAATACATAAAGTAAAAATGCGTAGTAAAGTAAATACTGAAAAGTAAATTACAATAAAATAAAATGCTAAGGTAAAAGGAATTACTTTTACTACTACTAATTTAGATATCTCCCATAATATAATATATAAACTTGTGATAACATTACCAACCAGCCATATAGGCGGTATCCTAATTAAGTCAAATTAAGTCCAACCAGCCATTAAGGCGGTAAAAAGATTTGTCCATGAACCTGCCATATAGGCGGTAAGAAAGTTTAATTACCAACCGACCAATCTGGCGGTATCCTTGATTAGTCAGGTTTAAACCATATTAAAATGAATTACCAACCGACCAATCTGGGGGCTTTAATCCTTTTTAAGTCTTTTTTAATAGTGAATATATTATATTAAGGGAGATTAATCTAAATAGCAATAGTAAAAGAATTACCTTTCACCCTATGTGGGGAAGTTACCTCCTCATGGTAAATAGTAAAAACTGTAAAAAATAAAAAAAAGTAAATTACTATTATTACAAAACGTAATTAAAATTAATTACAAAACTAAAAACTAAAAAACTAAAAATTAAAAGAAAGTAGAGAGAGAAACTCCCTCTTTACATCAAAGAGATGAGAGAGAGTGGTACATCTAAAACTGAAATTTGAAGCTCTATTTATAGGCGCGGATAGGCATCGGGCGTCGCGACGCCAAGGGCTATGGCGTCGCGACGCCGGAACAGTGACACGTGTCACGCGTTGGTTTGTCGGTTTCAGATTCTTATCCGATGACGTGGCATTGTTCATGATAACTCAATAATTGTGATGACGTCATTGATGACGTCATGATGATGTGCCAGTGACGTCATGATGAGTGGCGGTGGTGATTATCGGCATCTTGAGATGATGACACATGGCATGCGCACGTTAGCAGATTGGTTGTGATGTTGGCACGTGGCACGGCGCACGTTAGCAAACCAATTTCTCAGATTCTGACACGTGGACCAGGCGCATGTTAGCAACGACTCGGTGCACATTAGGCGTCCCGACGCCAAGGGTTTTGGCGTCGCGACGCGCCAAAAATGATTTTTCCCTTTTTGCCAATTTTCACTGTTTTGCTCCAAATCACCTCCAGAATGTCCTGAAACTTTATTTATCTACAAAATAACACAAAACACATCAAAATATTCACAAAACTCAAGAAACTATACAAAATATTAGGTTAAATGAGTGTGAAATAGTGATAGATTTACCACTCATCACTCACTAGGGTAGGGTTAAGGCAGAAAGGTCCCCTTGTATCTCGTCGCAACGCACGTCCGTGAGCATCGTTATGCGCATAACCTTGAACTAATTCGAAGGTAATTTTTCTAGTGTGCGTCATAACGCTAGGCCAAAATTAGAACCTAATAACCACTTTCCAAAGCCAAAGCTCAACAATCCACATATATTCACTTAAACATCTTCTTATAGGTACTTCTATAAACTTCTATATCAATACACTAAAAGCATAATCAATCCCCAACATTCATACACCAATTCATCCACCTTAAAACACAAGAAACATATACACTCTCCCCCCAACACATTCACACACTCACAAGAACCTCAATTCATGTTAATATTATCATAACACTCTCAAAAGTGCATGCAAACAACTAATTCAAAGCCAATTTGACAATTTCAAATTCTAGGGTTTATAGGGTGCGAATTGGGGCACTAGTTTCCTTTTCCAAAACTAATAAATAAAGAAAGAATGAGAGTTAGAAGCTTACTTTGTGTGCTAAGAACTTGAGAATCATCACTTGTTGCACCTAAAATGGCTTGAGGAAGGAAGAATAAGAAAAATGGGTGGCTATGATTAAGCCACATCACTCCAAATCTAGACTATTCCCGAATTTACTATAGCAGCCGTGAAAATTTTAATTTTTGACTGGTTTGGATTTGAATTTGGAAATACTTCCCACATGAAAGTTGTAGCTTTCGATCTAATCTTTTCGACGATATAAAGTTCATAAAAATCAGAGACTGTATGAAAAAATTATGACCCGATTACAAAGGTTATTTGGGATATGACGTAAGCTAAGTTCCGCGTCAAAATTTCAAGGAATTTATCGAATGAGCCCTTACTTGCTTGAACATGATTTATATAAAGTATTATGCCTCTGAAAATATAATAGTCGTCAACTTCTGGTAACGTACAGGTCGTCGGGGTCACTAGATGTTACACATATTTTATTTTCTTTCTTTTATCCCGTCAGATTTGGTTACCTTATATCAAGTTAAATTTGGCTCATTACCTTCCTAAATTAGGGTGGCCGAAATTGAGGAGGTGATTTAGTGGAGTGCTTGTTCAAGATGTATTCATAAAAAAACCAAAAAAAAATAGTAAAAAGAAAAATAATCACATTTTGTTATTGAATTTGGTTTGGTTGCACAAGGGTTCTTTGTGGACAAGTTAATATAAAACTCTTAAGATGGGATTGTTTTAGCGTGAATTTCAGAGGAATGATAAGATGATAATGTTGTTATTTTAGTGCCATTAGGACTCATTGATAATACTGAGTTTGGTTGATAAGTGAGGGTTGATAGTTGATTACACATAAAACTCTTCAAGGCAGTGGAATTACGCCAAATGGATGATTTATGCTAATTCACTTTTTTTTATGTTTCATATCGTTTCAGAATTGCAATGGTCATGATTCGAGTATGAATCATCTTGAAGAGATAGGGAACGATGTGATCCATATTGAGCATCTTCAGCATCTTCCAATTAGCACAATTCAAGGCTTTATTGGGCTTAATTCGAGTGGCATATGGTCTGATCTAATTAGACTTTTTATTAACTAGTTAATATTCATTTGTAAAAAGCCTAATAGGTAGTTTAAATAGGTTTAAGGCTTTTATTAGGTTAGAATAAGACTTGGGTAGTTCAATTATATTATGATACTTTATTTTCTTTTATTTAAAGGTCATATTAGCATCATTTTATAATAAAGAGAATGATGGATTATTGAAATGAATAAAATTATTTGGCTTAGGCTGTTTCTTTAATAAATGATTAATATTCTCTTAAGTGTTTACGAACAAGACTTATCAAAGAGGTGGCTCTCTTTGTGGCGTCCAACTAGCCGGCGGGGTCTCTTCGAGATACACTTGTGGTTTCAATGAATATATTTTCTTGATGTTTCTTGCTGATCTTGGAAAGGGTTTTGTCCTTACAAAACCAAAGATCAAAGTTCTTAAGACATGTGCAATGGTTTTGGGTTTCCTATGGTTTGGCCTAGTGGGGTTCGTATCAGGAAGGTTATGGATGATGACAGATGCCGTTTGTTTTCAATACTAGAGGATTGTGTCCAACACATGCATTTTCAATGCTAGCATGCTCGGCGAATATGGTTCCACACCTCCTTTGCCGAATTGACTCGTCTTAGTAGGGGTGGGTGTTTATGGGTTTTTTTTACGTATATATTCTTTGTGTTAACCGCTTATGAGATAGACTTGGTTGTGTTATTGATGTGGATTATTTGAAAGGATAGGAATCAAATTATATATGAGGTTAAGGGGGATGATCATATATGTGTTGTGGCTTTTGCAGAAGGAATGTTTTACTCAGGCTGTGTTGTAACCAAATGTCGCCTGTTGGGAGGTGTGCTTTTTAATGTTGACATAAATGGAGGCCGATGGAACCCACCTTGTGTTGGATGGTATAAGCTTTATACAGATACTGCTGTAGACTGTAAGGGAGGGAGGGTTGGGTATGGAGCTGTGGTTCGAAATCATGAGGGATTAGTAATGGTGGCTGAGATTGATGTCGGGATGATGTTGATACTACTGAGGCAGAGGCTATACGTTTTGGTATTCGACTAACTGTGGAGATTTGTTTGTCTTCGCTTCTTGTCGAGTCGGATTCTTTGCATGTTACTCAATTAGTTCTTAATTAACGAGATATCTGAACTGAGTTATATTGGGTGATTGAGGAAATCCAGTGTCAATTTTTTCCAAAACAAAACTTCAAGATTTGTTATATCTCAAGGAAGTGCAATGATGCTCTAGCAAAATTTACTCTTCGTGTAGCTGACATTTTGTTTGGGTGAAAGATTTCCCATCACATTTATCTTGTTTCCTTTGAGGTTTCTTCTTGATTTAATGAGAACCCTTATTTAAAAATAAAAAAATAAAAATCTAATTCAAACTTGGAATAAGATTAGGTTTTCATTTTATTTTGCCTTTAATACTTGGTGATCTCTAATCACATACGAAGTTAATTTAATTTTAGTAGTTATAACATTTTCGTTATTAATATTTATGTTTCCATTATGCTACTTTTTGGAAAAATAAGGTTAGAGCAAGAGTTATTTATGAAGAAATTTGGGTACTGGCAGATTTCTAAAGATGCTCCATTGGAGAATGAGAATTAATGCTTATTGGACCAAGATTTTCCTTTATGATTATTGTTATTATTATGTCACATCGCTTTAGAATCTCATTTGTAGCAAAGACATGCGAGGATTCCCACCAAGTGCTTAAAGCATTTGAGAACATTTTTTTTCTTATCTCTTTGTACACTGGAAAGAGTGGCATGATAGTTACATAGATAATAAAAATAAAATATTCCTCATCATGTGAATTTGCATTTTCACACCATATCAAACTCAATTGCTGTATTACTTCGTTACATTATGAGTATCGAATTTTTGTCTTTTATATTTAAAATAGTTAATTTATTAATTAAATTAATTATTTTAAGCTTAAAAAAATAGGTACTCAGTGAGTGTATATAATATTGTTATAATCAATTACATTCTTGATGGGATATATAATTATATTAAATTTCATCCACATTCCTTACGTTTGGATTATTCATAAACGAGTGATCTAATTTTAGAAAAATGAGTCTTTTAATAAAAATTATGAAATTTTTAAGAAAATATTTTTAAAATGAAGAAATAAGAGTATATTCACCAGCTGAAAATTCATGCCATACCTTATATTTATAGAGTGAGATAAGATTTTAATCTCCGATAACACTCAATATTCATATCATATTTAAACATTTGGTGACCACACATCTTAATTTAGAAGGAAGAAAATATGTCTTACAAATAAACCAATGCTACCATATAAACCAACCAATTTATATCGCACTATTTACATTATTGACGGTGGATTTTGGTCTCAGGGCAATACGGGAATATCACTCCCGAGGCAATCCTCCTTCAATAGTGAATTTGTTTGGTTATGGGGGACCAAAAGCAAATTTAGCGAGAGACAGATAAAACACACCAATCGACAAAGAGATTTAACGTGGGTCGGTGGAATTGGATCCGACCTACGTCCACGGACAAAACAGGATGGCACTTTTATTACTCAAATACACTTCTCAGATCTTTTTGTGGTTTTACAAGTCAGAGCTTGATTATTCTCCTTCCAATACACATACTCTGCCCTCCTATTTATAATAGTACAGAAATCAGACTCCTATTGGTATAAGAATTCCTAGTTGAATCAGTATTCTCCTCTTGTAAGAATTTCTAATCTAATATTGCCTTCACTTTTCTTATTCTTTTTGGATTCTGTCTCATTACTTTTCCTCGTGAAAGTAGGATAACTTGTTTATCTTATCCGCAAGAATAGGGTGTTATTGTCTGGGGCACGTCTTGATGTATGGTCGGTATTAATGAGGTCGGTCATGATAGTCTTTTGAACTGAGATTGCTGCAGTCGACCTGATAGTTCTCGGTTTATCTGAACAAAAGTGATCGGTTACCGGTCTTCATGAGGTCGGCCTATATATGTGGTGGTCGGCTTGAAACCGTAAGGTGCTTGTTCTTTTATTGCAGAGTGGTCGGGTTGACTTTGATGATCTCACCCAAACAAGGAATTACCCTCATATCCTTGTCATGCTGCTTTAAATGTCATAGTACCTGAAAACACCATCAACATCTGTCCCCTAGTTCTTGGTTCCAACGAGTGTATAAGTTGGTGCCGGGAACTATATAAAGATGGTGTGCCGATTCATTCTGTTGGAGGTCGACCCGGTTCTAAAGTGTTCCGTCGCCTCTTTTCAAACGCCTTTTCTCGAGACGCGCAACAGTCATGTCTGTTTAAATGCCCATCAAATCATTTTTAGGGTTTCTTCTAGTTTTGACACTTGTCAAACATCCGTTGGGTTCCCGCCAAAAAAGGAAGCGAATCGACCGTGTAGAAGCATCTTCACAGTGCGCTGATCTCAACCGTCTGTTGAATTTTGGCAGACCTCTTTTGCGGTTGACACTTGGCGTTCATCCGGGTTTCTTATTTTGATCCAACGGCTACGAGCGTCCTTATCATGACTATAAGAGGACGGGGTTTTCACTGTGCAATCCTTTTGGCAATTTTCCTTCCTACCTGTAGACTCTGCTTCAAACGTGACCCGTTCGATCTCGGTGCTTTTGGAGTTCCTTTCAACAGTTGATTTCCTCTCTCTCTCTGCCGTGACCTGTGAACATAAGGGACGGGCAAACCGAACTGTACAACTTTTAACTTTTCCGAAAAGAACAAGTAAGTCTTCTGAACGACCTCTTCGCTGTTGTGTGTTGGGAATCTTGTTGTTATTTTTGAATGTTGCTAGGGAAAGATTTATAGCTTGTTGGTTTTTTGCTTAGGGCACTTAGAACTCACCTGCCTAGTTGAGACGGCGGCTCTGAGTAGTTTTATAGACTGATTTCCTTTCCCCTTCCTTTTTCTGTCTTTCGGATGTCAGGGATGTCTGACAACAGTTCTTCCCCTAAAAACCCTGTTAAACCCTCCACTCCCCCTGCTGAAGAGCTTTCCCTCGGGTTCGGGGGCACCCAGTGTGGAAGACCTCGATACTACCCCTACCCCTTCCGAGGTTGAGCAAGATACTTATCACACAGAGGGTCCCTCGGGGGGATCCAGAGCCTGGTGATCTTGGTAGCTCGGCTCTGGACATGAATCGGCCTTCCAAGATAACTGAGGACGATCTGGCGCTGTTGCGGCAACGATACGATATCCCAATAGATATTGCCCTCGAAGTTCCCGGCCCGATGGATCGTGCTAGTCAACCTAATGAGGGCTCGGTGGCACTTCTTCCTGCTTTCTTTTAGTGTGGACTACGGCTGCCGATTCAACCTTATTTCGCCTGGATGTTGGCCGAGATGGAGATCGCCCCCTGTCAGCTAAGTCTAAACAGTTGGAGAATTTTGGCCGGGTCGTATGTAGCTTGGCATCGGGTGGGACTTGGCGAACCTTCTTTTGAAGAGGTGAAGAGGTTGTATCGGTTGAAGGCCAACACAAAAACTCACCATGGTTGGTACTACCCTCTGCTTATGACAGTTCGTCAAACGTCGTCCAAAAGCTCCCTGATTCTAATAAGAATTTCAAAGACCTCTGGTTCTGGGCCACTGGAGATTGGGGACGGACCCTGAGGTCGGATGATGGGGAGATCTTGGTACCAGATATCTTTGAGCGGAGGTTAGGAGATTTGACCTTATCTTTTCTTCCCTTAGCTTTTCTTTGTTTGGATTCTTACCCCTTTTTTTTATTCTTCCTAGCCTGTTGGAGGGATGCTCCCAAGGTTTCCCACCAGGTCCGGAAGCGGGTATTCTGGGCTCGGCGGTATGCCGCCCACTGGAGGGAGTTAGTTAATGATGCAGCTTTTGTTGAGTCGGGCCTTATTCGGACCGTCCCTCCAGTGGTCCCTAGTCGGATAGGTAGGTTTATACTGATCTTCTAACCAACCCTTATGTTTATTGAGCATGTATGATGTCGGGTCCTGATTTTTTTTATTTTGCTTTCTTGCAAGTATGTCAAGAGACCGAGGTACCTTGATCGGTTGGCCGGTGTTTCAAAGAAAACCAGTCCTGGTGGAGCTTGCACTTCCCGGAAGCGACCTGAATCTTCTGAGGCTAAGAAGGTGGCTGAGGGGGTAGAACGGCCGAGCTCTCGGGGCCCATCTTCATCTCATCTCCCGGGGTCTTTAATGGGTGATATACGTCCTGATAACCCCCCAAAACCATCCAGGAGAAGGAAGCGCCAATTGGAGCTGTTGACACTCAGTTGGGCCGGGAATTGGAGGAGGAGGAAGAGGCTCTGAGTAAAAGAACTTCAGCTCAGCAGGGGGGTCCTTCCAAGAAATTAAAAGGCTCCGTGATTCTCGGGGTTGATGACCTCGGGAAGGATATTAGGGAGGCTACTTCCCATCTGGTGCCGTGCCGGCCTTTAATGAGCTGGCCGAGGCTGTACCTCCAGAGAAGATTCTGAGGTTCGAGGACCTTTCGCCCGAGGAGGTGGTTGCGAAGCTGTGCTCCCAGTTGGCCCAAGTTACTTTTCTTCTATATCCGGGGTGTCTTCTGGACTTTGTTTTATTTTTCTAATTTTTTCTTTCTTTCTTGGCAGGCAAATTACTTGGCGGCCAAGAACAAGGATTTGTTCATAAGCCTCTTGTCCGAAGGCGGCCAATCCCAGAGGCTTCAAAACCGTCTTTCTGAAGTGGAGGCCAAACTGGCTAGTGCTGAAGAGAGGAATAGGGATTACGAGCTGGCCGCGGTCGAGGCTGTCAAGATAAATAAAGCCCTTAAGGCTGCTGCCACTCTAGAGCGGAAGAACGCTGAGGAGGTGAGGGCAAGTTTGGTGGAGGCCCGGACTGAGATTGGGATCCTCAAGGTGGAGATAGGCAGCGTGGAGTATAAGCTGCGGGCCAAGGAGGAGGAATTGGGGCGGGCCCGGGACGAGCTCATGAGAAAAGAGGTAGAGCTGGAAGAAAAGAGAGATACGATCCGTCTCGAGGGGTCGGGATTGCGCCGAGATCATCCCAATGGTTCTGCCTAGTCTTGATATGGGCCCTATTCATGCGGCCATCCGCTTTTGCAAAGGGGAGATGTCCGATGAGGAGTTTCAGAAGTGGCTCCCACTTCTTCCGAGGAGGCGATGGATCCCGCCCAATTTCGGTTGCTCTGGTCCCTGCAGTAGGGGTTTCCCAGGTTGACGTGGTCGAAACTGCTGTTCCTCCTTCCCTCGCAGAGTTTTCTAAAGCCTTTGCTATCAAACTGCTTCCCGTTGTCAGTGATGATGGCTCGGGGAATTCCGAATCGGCAAACGATATTTTTCTTCAAGAATTCAGTGGCTTTTTTCTCCGTTATGGTGGATAATGGCTCTGCTTCCACCCATTTGGTGAAATAGTCTATGGCCACGATGGCGTATTTTGCCTGTCCTTTTCCTCGTGGCATTGGCCCAATGATGTCTAGTCCCTACTGGGCGAACGGCCACGGACTGAGCAGCGTAGTTAACTGTTCTACTGGTTGGTGGTGGAGATTTGCATTTTTCTGACATCCTTCGCACTTGCGGGCCACTTCTATGCCGTCCTGGTGCATGGTCGGCCAGTAAAGACCTTGTCTTAGGGCTTTGAAAGCAATTGAGCGACCCCCGGCGTGGCTTCCGCAGATGCCCGTATGTATCTCCCTGAGTACATAATTCGCCTCTTCTTCTGCTAAACATCTTAAGAGGGGGACTGAGTAACCCCTTCGGTAAAGTACCCCGTTGATTAATGAGAATCTGGTGCTTTTGTATCTTAACTTCCTGGCCTTCATTTTGTCTTCTGGTGTTTCTCATGTTTCCAGATATTTTCTGATGGGTTGCATCCATGATGTTTTACTTTCTTTATCTAGAACTTCTACTTCAGATTCTCATACGCTCCTTTCCCGGATGTAAATTAAAGGGATTATTCTGGGGTGTTCGGCTTTTGTTGAGGAGGCGAGCCGTGCCAGGGAGTCTGCTTCACAATTGTCTTCTCGGGAGATTTGTTCGAAGCGTACATCCCTCATTTTCCCAGTTAACTTTCTCACTTCGGTCAGATAGTCCATCATGCTAGGCTCTTTTGCTTGGAATGTTCCCTTTAGCTGCTGAACGGCTAACTGTGAGTCACTTCTTACTACCACATCTCGGATCCCCAGTACCGTGCATAGTCTTAAACCGCCCAGTATTGCTTCATATTCTGCTTCATTATTGGTCGTTACGAAAGCGAATTTCAGGGCGAGCGGGATTTCTTCTCCTCTGTTGCTTTTCAGGATGACTCTTGTGCCATTGCCTTGTGTGCTGGCGGAACCGTCTACAGACATCTCCCATTTATCTTCTTCTATTGTCAGGACCTGGGGTTCGGTAAACTCGGTGACAAAATCTGCCAAGGCTTGTCCTTTCACTGCTGCTCTCGGGAGGTAGGAGATGTCGTGTTCACTTAGCTCTACCGACCATTTTACTAGTCTGCCGGAAACTTCTGGCCGCTGCAGAATTTGTTTTAGGGGGTGATCAGTGTAGACCCTGATAGGATGGGCCTGGAAGTAAGGCCGCAATTTCTGAGCTGCCGTGATCAGCGAAAGGGCAACCAGTTCATGTACTGGATATCGGGTCTCGGCGTCTAGGAGGGCTTTGCTGATGTAGTAAACAGGTTTCTGGACCTTGTCGGTCTCTTATATCAGTACCGAACTTACTGCTCGCTCTGAAACAGCCAGGTATAAGTATAATGTTTCCCCTGGGAGTGGTTTTGCCAGGAGTGGGGGTTGCACTAGATACTGCTTCAGCTGCTGGAAGGCTTCCTCGCACTCTGGTGTCCAGTCGATATCCTTCTTTGCTTTTTGGATTATTTTGAAGAAATGGTGGCATTTGTCAGTTGCTCGTGATATGAACCGATTGAGCGCGGCCACTCTACCGGTCAGACTCTGTACTTCTTTCACTGTTTTGGGGGATTGTAGTCCCAGTATTGCCTGGATCTTCTGTGGGTTTGCTTCGATACCTCGGGCACTCACCATGTAACCTAAAAACTTTCCTAAGGATACCCCGAAGGTACATTTTTCTGGATTGAGTTTCAGGTTGTGTTTCCTTAATAGCTCGAAGGTCTTTTTTAGGTCGGCCATGTGATAGCTTGGTTCTTTCGACATCGTTATCATGTCATCGACGTAAACTAGCATTGCCGTGCCGATGAGAGGTTTAAAAAATTTGTTTACCAACCTTTGGAAGGTTGCCCCAGCATTTTTTAGCCCGAAGGGCATTACTCTGTAGTAGTAAAGTCCTTGATCGGTAACGAAAGTGGTCTTCTCTTCGTCTGCAGGGCACATTTTTACTTGGTTGTATCCGGAGAAAGCATCCATAAAGCTCAGTAATCCCTGACAAGCTGTGGCGTCTACTAGCTGGTCTATGTTCGGCAAAGGGAAGCTGTCCTTTGGGCACGCCTTGTTTAGGTCAGTGAAATCGACACACATTCGCCACTTGCCATTGTTTTTCTGACCAACACTACGTTTGATACCCAATCTGGGTATCTTGCCTCCCTGATGAGACCTGCCTTTAATAACTTCTAGACCTCGGCTGCTATTGCTTTACTCATTTCTTGATTGAAGTTCCTTCTCTTTTGCCTGACCGGTTTGCGTGACGGGTCTACTGCTAGGCGGTGATTGATGAATCTTGGGTCGATCCCAGGCATGTCATTGTATCCCCAGGCAAAGACGTCCGGGTATTCTTTCAGGCATTCTAGCAGATCCTGTTGTAGAGACTTGCTCAGGCCTCCCCCTATCTTTATACTTTTCCCTGGCCCGTAAAGTTCTATTTCTTTTGTCTCCTCAACTGCAGCGAGTCGGGCATTTTTGTTTGACCGAGGTCCAGGGCTTCTGTCTTCTTCTTCTTCACCCAGGTTTCTTTGTCGTTTTCGGGGTATCCTCTTTGATGCAGAGAGTCTCTCGTGAGAGAGTTGCGAAGCAGCTGCGAGCTATTTTCTGGCTTCCGCATACGATTCTGATCCCCTCCCGGGTGGGGAATTTCAGTTTTAGGTGGTAGCAGGACATCGCGGCTTTTGTTTTCATCATGAAAGGTCGCCCGACGATGGCCTGATAACTGCTCATGCAGTCTACTACAGTGAAGTCTGTCATGATTGTCCGGGTCCGGGGATATATCCCGACAGTCATTGCCAACTGTATCCTTCCCAGTGGGATGACGGCTGATCCTCTGAAACCGTATAGGGGAGTACTATCGTTGGTCAGGGTTGCATACTCCACCCCTAGGTCGTCCAGTGCTTCTCTGGAAATTATGTCAACTGCGCTTCCGGGGTCCACTAGGATTCTGTATACTTCCGACCCGCTGATTACTGCCTTGATTATCAACGCATCGTCATGAGGGAAACTTACCCCTCGGGTATCCTCATCGGTAAACATTATCGGCACCGACCGGCTTCCCTGGAGTCCTGTGACCTGCTCTGTTTCTAGGACGTCTGGTCCTCGAGTTCTGCTGTAGTCTTTCCTTGACCGGTTAGAGTTTCCGGCCAGTGTTCTTCCTCCTGCGATGATATTGATTTGGCGGCCACGTGCTCTTTGTTCCCGCAGATCTTTACACCCGTCCGTTGCATGTCCTCTGGAGTTGTGGTGTATGCAATAAGCCTTTTGGTTCCTCTTATCCGAGGGAAATCTTCTATGGTCGGGTTCTACTAAGAGGCATTTCCCCTGGATCTCCATGACAATTTGTCCCAGTGGCTTCTTTAGGGGAATGTACGCATCTTCCCCGACCACATGCTTTACTTGGGTCGGCGCCCTTCTCTCTTGGTTGTCTCGGTGCAGTGGTTTGAACTCTTTGTGCTTCGGGGGTGGTCTTCTGGATTCTCTTTCTACACGGCGGGGGCGCCCTCCCTTGTGGTTCTTTCTCTGATGGTGTTCCCTTTTCGGGATATTTTCTCCTCGTTCTCTAATAAAACGAATTTTCGGGCCACCTCCAGGGCGGGGCGTAGTCCGGGGTGTCTTGGATCCTTAGATGGGTCCATAGCCTCCCGACTTTCAAGGCTCCTTCCAAGCTTTCCAGGGCCTCGGGGGATTCGTACCCTCCGACTTCGAGTACCATATTGTGGTATCTTTCAATAAATATTTTCAAAGGTTCATCGTCTCCTTGTTTCATAAGTCTTAGTTCTCCAATTGTCTTTCTGGGGACACAAGCCCCTTTGAAGTGCCGTATGAATGACTTTCTGAGTTGTGTGAAGCCGCTGATGCTTCTTGGGGTTAGGCTTCTATACCATAGGATGGCCGGTCCGGCTAGAGTTAAGGGGAACACTTTGCAAATGGCGTCCCCTGTTACCCCTTGTACCTCCATTAGTAGGACGAAGCCTTCGATGTGGGTTTTGGGATCGGTATGGCCTTTGTATGGCGCCATATTTGGCATGCTGAATCTTTTTGGGAATTTCTCTGACTTTATTTCTTCTGTGAGGGGGGACTCATCTTTGCCGTCCTGGGCATCCCCTCTGTTTGTATTGGGGCATACTCCCCATTTGGCCAGCTCCTCCCGTAATCAAGATTTCATGCTGCTATCTTTGGTTCCATGCCACCTCCTGCGGTTTCCTTTCTTTCTGTTATCTTGGGAGTGGTGCTTCTCGGGCTCGGTATCTTCCCGCATTTTTTCGTCATATTTTTCCCTCTTCTCCGGGTGTTGTGAGGGCCATCATAGGAGGAGTCTGGTGATGATTTGTCATCCTCTTCCTCCCACATGTCCTCGGTCTGGGAATCTTTCTGCACCACCACAGATCTTACCCTGTAGGGACCCCTCCTCTGGGGTCTGTCGTCCTCACTTGTATCGGCAATTCTTTTTCCTTCTGCTATTTCGTTCCTTCGTCGGCTAGTCCCGGTCTCGAATTTTCGTTGTGCACTCCTTCTACCTTTTCCAACCGGTCTACTATGGTCTTTAGCAGAGTTTGGTTTTCCTCCCTTTCTTTCCTTAGGTTCTCCTCGATCTTCTCCATCCAATCTGCAGTCGAGCTCCCTGATGATTGGTGGTTTCCGCCTTCCGCCATCGTCTCACTACGCGAGTTGTTTTTTGTTCGATTCCCCACAGACGGTGCCAACTATTGACAGTGGATTTTGGTCTCAGGGCAATACGGGAATATCACTCCCGAGGCAATCCTCCTTCAATAGTGAATTTATTTGGTTATGGGGGACCAAAAGCAAATTTAGCGAGAGACAGATAAACACACCAATCGACAAAGTGATTTAACGTGGTTCGGTGGAATTGGATCCGACCTACGTCCACGGACAAAAACAGGATGGCACTTTTATTACTCAAATACACTTCTCAGATCTTTTTTGTGTTTACAAGTCAGAGCTTGATTATTCTCCTTCTAATACACATACTCTACCCTCCTATTTATAATAGTACAGAAATCAGACTCCTATTGGTATAAGAATTCCTAGTTGAATCAGTCTTCTCCTCTTGTAAGAATTTCTAATCTAATATTGCCTTCACTTTTCTTATTCCTTTTTGGATTCTGTCTCATTACTTTTCCTCGTGAAAGTAGGATAACTTGTTTATCTTATCCGCAAGAATAGGGTGTTATTGTCTGGGGCACGTCTTGATGTCTGGTCGGTATTAATGAGGTCGGTCATGATAGTCTTTTGAACTGAGATTGCTGCTGTCGACCTGATAGTTCTCGATTTATCTGAACAAAAGTGATCGGTTACCGGTCTTCATGAGGTCGGCCTATATATGTGGTGGTCGGCTTGAAACCGTAAGGTGCTTGTCTTTTATTGCAGAGTGGTCGGGTTGACTTTGATGATCTCACCCAAACAAGGAATTACCCTCATATCCTTGTCATGCTACTTTAAATGTCATAGTACCTGAAAACACATCAACATACATAATAAAATATTTTATATTATGTATGAGATATGTATAATAATTGTTGGAACAAATCATATCACATGACTTTCTAAATTAAAAGTGATGTCATTTTGGATTAATTGTGGTAAAATATAGGGGCGGGCTTGAGCTTTTCCATGCAAACCTTTCGGGTCGGGCCGGGTCCAATAAAAAATTATTATTTTTTTAAATTATTGAAGAAAGTAATTATTTTTTGAATTTTTTAATACTTAAAATGAAAAAAAGATTATTAAGAATTTCTATGTTTTTAGTGTTTTTTTTATATTAAGTTTTAATATTTCAGTTTTTAAGAATTAAAAATTAATTTGTGTAATTAAAAAATTTATTTTTAAAACAAAATTCGAGTTTGAACTTTTTTGCCCGAGCCTGGACCCTTAAAAAATGCCATCAGGCCGGGCTGAGCGGGGTGCATTATTGGAATCACAAAGGAGAACTTGAATGAAGTTTGAGACTATTTAATTTTTTCTACCAGGAGATTGCCACTCCCCCGAATATTTATATCAATTACCATCCCTTCCCCCATGTCAAAATTCAAAGAAATATTTTATGTTTTTCCATATTTACCTTCATGAAAATATAATATTTCTATTTAAAATTATTATAAAATCTAATATTTTTTGAAAAATATTTTATTTAATTATTTTAATAAATATATTCTAATTACATTTTAGTCTTTTTACTCCATTTATTTATTTTTGTATTTTTTGTATTTTCTCGAATTCCAGAATGAATGGTTTAGGATCTAAAATCTCGATCGAGATTCGATAGTTTTGGACAAAAGTCAGAATTTCCAACGAAAATTATCCCAAATCCTGGCCTGATCTTTTATTCAAGCCGATTTTCCTGATCGTAATTGTTTTATTCTTATATTTTAATTATTATGATCAGTTAATAATATTGTAAATATATTAATTATTTTATCATAGGAACAAACAAGTAAAAATATAAAATTTATTTTGACTTTTGACCTCAAAAGAGTATTGGGGTATTATGAAAATAATTGGGAAATAATTAATAGATAGTGTTAATATTGGGGGAAAAGTAGCATTAACCCCACATTATGGGTCTCAAAGAAAGTTGCTAAATAACTTGAGATTAATACATGTAACTTTTTTTTTGGAAACGTTGGAAATCCCGTTGTCAAATCATCTGATCCAAGTTTAAGCGAGATAGGTAAAACCCCCACCTATCACAGGTTCTTACAAGAAAATACATCCATGAACTTGAATTCAAGGCCTGATAACCAAATCTTAAGTCATTTACCACCAAATCACATCCCTTAGGGGCAAATTAATATGTGTAATGTAGGTGTTGGGTCTCTAAGATCAATCCCAAGATCATTTAAGCATAAAACATGTGTGAATACTCAAAGAAATATAGCGGAAATTATACTCACTTTGATCGGTTGTGTAGATGTGTTTAGAACAAAATTTTGCTCATTTAAAGTGTTTCAAGTTCCTCTTTGAATGATTGTGTGTTGAGCTCCAAGCTTGGTGGATGAGATTCCAAACTCAATAGATGTTTCCCTCACCTTTGAATGACCCTTTTGTGTGCTAGCACTTAAGATTTTTGAAGCAAAAATCAAGAAGCAAAAAGCCAAGCTTCACGCCAAAAATGAGAGAAAATGGAAGTGATATTTTCGGCCAAAGAGAGAAAAGTGAGAAGTGTTGTGTTTTTGATTTTCCAAAAAAAATAAAATCAATTACCAAACTTCCAAAGTTAGTAAAGGTCTTTCACAAGTCAAGATAATGTGTTAAACAAGTTAACACCAAATCCTCACTAACTTCCATCACCATAAAGGTAAATGTTGACTAGTGATGTGATTTGAGGTGGGCCCCACTTGATTCAAAATCTGAGTGGGTCCGCAAACACATCCCGGGCTCGAGTTCATTAATTCCGAATTAACGAATTTTCCGATGCGACTTAATTAAATCAAATTTAATTAAATAATTATGCCTAGCAAAATTACTATATAAAGTCGCTCGCGAATTAATTCTAAATTAATTCGTTCGCCCGAATTAAAATCTAATTTTAATTTCGTTATGAAATCTAATTTCATTTAATATATCGAATATATTATTTTAATCGATTAATTCCAAATTAATAGTTCTTTCTCTTCTATTCGAATTTTATCCCAGATAAATTTTCGCTGTAATTAATCCCAGATTAATTTTCTCTCTCTTATAATTAATCCCAGCTTAATTTTTCTCGAGTCATACGTCATCGGTGAATATTCGGAAGCGACCCATGAGATCCCTGGATATGTTGGCAGTAAATCCAGTCGTCGGACTATCCGAACACGTGCGTACCCGGTACCACGTTCTTACCGATTTACAAAACATGGTTGGCTTCTAGCAAAGCATCGTGCCTACCCAATTCTCCAGAAATATTCTTTAAGGAATATATAATCTATGTCAGACGTAGTATACATAGTATTGCGTATTGTGATCAAGTATCTGATGTCACATGCAAGGTCTGGGGCTGGAATAATGTATGCCCCGTACGAAGCATATATCGGATCACAAGCAACTAGTCTCTATAATCGGATAATCATGACCTTGTCATATTATCCCGATAGTTGCAACATAATAGAGAACCAGTTCTGTATCCCTGCGTGATCATCATCTCCATATGACTGAAGTGATACTTCCGTCTCGACATCACACCTAATACACTATGATTCTCAATAAACCCAGAAGAGGCATACACAGAACCTGTTAAAGTCCCGGATGACCAAAACCAAAACGTATTGATTGTCGCAAGTATTAGCGATGCAAGTCTTAGGTTAGGACCAAATACACCTACCCTGATGCAGATTCCCATAGACACATAGTCATACTACTAATGGGATTTTGCGGGGTCTATCCAGAGCGAAGTTGTTCTCGTACCATCGGTAAACACAACCTCATATCACACTTGCATAAGTATCCAATACTTAAATATATGAGAACTATGTCGTTATGCTCCCACAACGTGCACAAGTGCAATACTAGTCTATTCCTCATTATCGATGTCCAGTCTCGATAATACTACGACTAGGGATATTTAATGATTAAACCTTTTTGGATTGATATCGTCTCATATCTTATTTATCCGGAACTAATCATAAGGACTTTTATCATTCATATAATCAAGTAATCTAATTACAAAATAATAAAATAGCAATTTTCATTGTCACATAGTTAATTTGTACAAAATCACAATGTCTTTTACAAATAGTGACGCTATGGGTCATAATTGTCCAATAATCTCCCACTTGGCCTATAGCCAGTCACTCAAGTATCTAACACCTGAATTATGTACATGTCGCTCAAACTTTTGCTGAGGAATAGCTTTCTTCAGCGGATCTGCAATGTTATACTCTGATGCGACCTTCTCGATCTTCACATCGCCACGATGTATGATCTCACGAATCAGATGGAAATATCGAAGAACATGCTTTGATCATTGATGAGACCGTGGTTCCTAAGCATGCATTATAGCCCCGTTATTGTCACAATACAATGGAACGGGCTCAGCTGCTAACGGAACTACTCCTAATCTAATTAGGAATTTACAGATCCAAACTGCCTCTTTTGTTGCTTCAGCTGTAGTAATATATTCCGCTTTTGTTGTAGAATTGGCAATAGTCTCTTGCTTGGAAGATTTCCAGCTTACTGCTCCGTTGTTCAAACAAAATTTGTACCCAGATTGCGACTTATAGTCGTCTTTATCGGTTTGGAAACTTACATCGATAAACCTAGTTACCTCAAGTTCTCCATCTCCATAGATTAAAAATGCATCCCTAGTTCGTCTAAGATACTTAAGGATGTTCTTAACCGTAACCCAGTGACCATCACCTGGATCGGTCTGATAGCGACTACACATGCTCAAAGCATAGGAGACATCAGGTCACATACATATCATGGCATACATGATCGATCCGACTGCCGAACCGAATGGGATCCGACTCATGTTCTCTCTCTCATCTTGAGTTTTAGGACACATGTCCTTAGATAGAGTGACACCATGTGACACTGGCAATATTCCTCTCTTAGACTGATCCATGTTGAATCTCTTCAACACTTTGTCAATGTACATGCTCTGGGAGAGTCCAAGCAGCTTTCTAGATCTATCCCGGTAGATCTTTATTCCTAGAATAAAGGCTGTTTCTCCCAGATCTTTCATGGAAAATTTTAAAGGAAGCCAAGCTTTCACCGATTGTAGCATGGGAATGTCATTGCCAATAAGCAATACATCATCAACGTAAAGAACAATGAATGTCAGTGCGCTCCCACTAACCTTCTTATATACACAAGGGTCATCCTCATTTTGAATGAAATCATATTCTTTTATGATCTCATCAAAACGTTGGTTCCAAGAACGCGATGTTGCTTCAATCCATAAATGGATCGATTTAACTTGTAAACCTTGTCTGCATGTTTTGTACGACAAAACCGTCAGGCTGTTGCATATAAACATCCTCCAAAAGGTTTTCGTTAAGGAAAGCGGTTTTGTCGTCCATCTACCATATCTCGTAATCGAAATATGCAGCAATAACAAGCATTATCCGAATGGATTTAATCATGGCAACAGGTGAAAAATTTTCATCGTAATCGACACCATGTCGTTGACGATATCCCTGCACTACAAGCCTAGCTTTGTACGTTTGTATGTTGCCATCCATGTCGGTCTTCTTCTTGAAGACCCATTTGCAACCAATAGGCTTTACGCCTTCTAGTGCATCAACCATTGTCCAAACTTGGTTGGTGTACATGGAATCTATTTCGAATTTCATGGCATCTTGCCATAAACCGGAGTCGATACCTTGTATCACTTCCTCATACGTAGCCGGTTCATCTTCCTCAATAAGATTAATATCTACATGAGGTGAGATCAGAAACCCATACCTCTCAGGTTGTTTTCTGACTCTCTCCAACCTACGCGGTTCTTGTGTATTCGAAGATTGTGGTACAGTCTTATCCCTAATGAATTATTCACATTCCGTTAAGATTCGGTGCCAGGAACAGTATCACTCTGATTTTCATCGAGTTCTACTTTCCTCCCACTTACCACTGTATTTAGGAATTCCATCTCAGGAAAACCGCATGTAGAGCAACAAATACTTTATTCTCTTGTGGATTGTAGAAGTAATATCCTTTGGTTTCCCTAGGATAACCTATAAATAGACACTTATCCGATTTGGGTTTAAGTTTGGTACCATCCAAACGTTTAACGTATGCCCAGTAACCCCAAATATTCACGAATGAGAAACCCGATTCCTTTCCTGTCCATATTTCATACGGAGTTTGTTGAACAGACTTTGACGAAACCTTATTCAAAATAAGTATTGCATTTTTCAATGCATATCTCCAGAAGAAAATAGGTAGCTCAGTGCGACTCATCATCGACCTTACCATGTCCAACAAAGTTCGGTTTCTCCGTTCGGACACACCGTTTAATTGAGGTGTTCCAGGAGGAGTCCACTGTGAAAGAATATCATACTCTTTCAAGTAATCAAGAAACTCATTGCTTAAGTATTCTCCACCACGGTTCGACCGTAATTTTTTAATACTTTTACCGGTCTGTTTTTCTACTTCGTGTCGAAACTCTTTGAATTTCTCAAAGTTTTCTGACTTGTGTCTCATAAGATACACATAACCATAACGCGATGCATCATCCGTAAAGGTTACGAAGTATTCATATCCACCTCTAGCGTGGCTAGACATGGGCCTACATACGTCACTTTTACCGTTAAAAGGTGTTTTAGGTATTTTACCTAATAAACAAGATTCGTAGACGTCATATGAATTTGGATCAAATCCGTCCAAGTACCCACTCTTCGAAAGTGTAGATATGTGAGTCTTGTTAATGTGTCCTAACGACAATGCCACATATAAGTTTCATCTTTGTTACTTAGTTTAAGCCTTTTGTTTGTTATGTTATATGTTTGAGATTGATTTATATTCAAAATATAAAGACCATTATTCACATCAGCACTGCATATCTCCATATCATTGTTATACATAAAACACCTAGTGTTTCTAAAAACAAAAGTATACCCACATTTGGCTAATAAAGATACAGATATAATATTCCTAGTCAAACTAGGTACATAATAACAGTCTGATAAGTTTAGTACATGCCCCGAGGGCAGTTCCAAAATATAAGTCCCTATAGCCAAAACAGCGACCATGGTCCCGTTTCCAACTCGTAGATCAATCTCACCTGAGGCCAGTCTCCTGCTAATCTGCAGATCCTACACACATATATAAGTACCACAACCAGAATCAAAAATCCAATTTTTAAAACTAGAAGTAGACATGTTTATTTCTATAACAAACATACATGAAGCCGGTGCCTTGCCCACTTTGATTTCCTTCATGTGCTCCTTGTACTCACGGCAGTCACGTTTCTAGTGACCCCGTTTGCCACACTGTAGGCATACATCTTGGGATTTGTCCTTTGCCTTCCTAGAAGACTTTGACGATTTGGCATTGCCCTTCTTCTTCTTCTTCTTCTTCTTCTTCTTTACACCTCCAGTAGCCTTCGGCCAAGCCTTGGGAGACTGAGATGTTGAAGCAAAGTACGCCTCGCGCTTTTTGCCCTTCAATAGCTCTTTTTCTGCTTCACGCAACATCGCCATCAGCTTTTTAAGAGTATGGTCTTGGTTCATCATATTGTAGTTCATGATGAACCCGCTCAAGCTGCGAGGAAGAGACTGCAAGATCAAATCTATATAAGTCTCAGCCTCAAAGGTTATGCCTAGCTGACCCAGCTTTTCAATGTCAGCAATCATCTGTGACACATGGTGCTCAACAGATGTACCATCTGACATTCGAGAGTGAAAGAACTTCTTATGTAATTCATACTTTTGCGATCTAAGGTTAGATCGCTGAAGGTCCTTCAATTTTTCCATCATAGTATAAGGATCTAATCCCTTGTTTTGGCGACGAAATTGAGGGGACATCACAGCGAGCATGACAGATTGAGTAGTTGAGTTGTCATCACTATGAGTCTTCCAAAGCTCAAGTTCAAGCGGTTGCTCATTTCCAGGCTTATGCCCGAGAGGTCTCTCTATCATATAGAGCATCCTCTCAGTCCCCAGGACAATCCTGAGGTTCATATCCCAATTAGGAAAGTTCGCACCATTAAAGAAATTTCCGCCCATGATAATGTCTCTAACCCCGATCTTTCAGTCATCTTAATTGCAATAGTCTAACTATTCAATTAACGATTTTTGGGTACAGTCCAACTGTTACAAGAAAAATAATAGAATATTAGTCCAACTAATATATATTTAAAATGACGAAATAATTTGAAAGTGTGTATTTGGAAAGTATTTGAACGAAATTACAAATTCAATACTAGTTTTCCACTATTTTTCGACGAGCCTCTAACCCTCTGTTGAGTACTCGGGAAACCTAGTTTCCAATGGGCTAGGATTCCGTTAAATAGCACACAACCTTGACTTTGGCCAACAAGTTGTATGATATTTAACTAGGTAGATCTCAAAGATCAATTGGATCTCATCCAATTCCAAGATCCGTAGGTGGACCTCCAAGTCCGAAACATATATACAATATATATGCCAATATATCTGTACGACACATAAATCGACGACGCTGTTCCAGGCTTGCGGCCCGATCGGGAGTACGGATTAGCCCACGGGGGACTAAATCGGAGAATAAAGGAGTCGCCACCCAGTGTGAACTGGGAAATGATTTAAGGCCGCACTCACCCCTCGCAAGGGAAGACCTCAAACCGTTGGGTTCGGAATGGTCCCTTACTTATGTCACTTGTAATGAACGGATTTATGCAATAATGTAACCAAGTCTACGCAACATACAAATGCAAGATTAACTAATATCTAAGTTTTCACACATAGAAGTAAATGAAACGAAAGCGAGCACACAATCTCATGAACATATGCGTGAACGTTTCCTCAAACGGTACGTGGATGTGTATCCCAAGTACAGACCGCACTACCGTCCATTCGGATTCGGCTACGGAATTTATGTCTGGGTTTCCATCCGATATACCACGAGAGGCAACACTCAATCACTAACCCAATATAGACAAACATGACATACGATAATACATATAACCATAAATAACTGAAGAGACAAAGCTTGCAAAATAACAATGAGGATAAACATGGCAAAATAAATACGGAATAATAAATATGTGACCAAAGAATTTGGCCGTTTTCAATGTAGGACTTCGCATGCCCGATAAAATAGAATATAACAAAGGGTGCCCTCAGGTCTTACATTTTAAGTCACTTCTTAGAAGAGCGTTACGCGGTCGTCGGAAGGGTTAATACTCCGCAACTTTTCCGGTTCACTGGTTCAATATTTTCCTTCGTCGCCTCGCTGTTTTGGGCTGCTGTTTTCTCTATTTTGGACTGCTATTTTTTCTTTTTTTTCTGCTATTTTTGGACTGTTCAAGGGGTATTTTAGGGCTGCAGTTCGCGGTAATTTGAGGGTGTTTTTGGGGGCTGTTTTGTGGACTTGTGTCGGCTGGGTTCTTAGTGGGTGATTCTTGGCTGGATATGGCTTATGTATATTGTTTATTCGGTGAGGATTTTGTGTTTTTATGTCGGTTTGGTTTCATGCCTCATTTCCAAGTAGTTCACGCCAATGCTTCTGCTTCACGTTCCAGGTGGCTCCACATTCGGGGTTGTATGCACCTTTTTTGGTTAATATTTCTTAGTTGTCTGGTGCTTCTTGGCTTATGGTTTCTGTGGCTGCTGAAGTTGGATGCTTATGAATGTGGCTCACGTGAGGGGTGTCCAGTTTAGGGTCTTGTTGCTAGGTGGAAGGCTGGATCATGGGCATGTATTCAGTGAGTGTGAATGTGTTGCAATGTGTATTGACGTGAGTGAGTGGCTGAGTGTGTGTCGGTTCTGTAGCTTCTCGTTTTCTTGGTCGGTTTGGTGAGAGGGTTGTTTGGTTCTTTGTTTCTTCACGTTGATGTAGGGTTGATGTACAGTGAAGAGAATGATGATAGAGGCGAGAAGGATAGAGAGAGGAAGGGGCGTGAATGGTTAGGGTTTTTTACCGTGTGTGAATATGGTGTTTTTTTAGAGAGATGAGGGAGAGAGAAGGTTAGGGGTGATGCCGAGAGAGATTAGATTTGTGTCGAGAGATAAGAAGAGATGAAGGGGTCTTTAGGGTTTCATTGCTTGTGTCGTTGTGGGGAGCAGCCTAGGGTTTTGGTGTGCAGGTTTCTCGCCGAGAGTCAGGAGGGCTTTTAGGGTTTGGCTTTTTGTAGAGAGAGGAAAACTTGAGAGGATCAACGTGAGTTACTAGGGTTTTTCTGTTTTACGTGAGTGTGAGCTCTAGGGGGGTCTAAGGGTTTGGCTTTGGGTGTCTTTTTATAGGAGAGTGTTAGGGTTGTCCTTGTACGGGAATGAAAGAAATTTTATGTAATTATGGGGATATCTATTTAGTTTGTTATAAGGAAATGATCTCCTTAATTTAGGGCGATGATTTGTTTTAGTTTAGGATAAGGATTTATGGGATTTGATTTGATTTGTTTAATTTGGGAATGTGATTTATGGGATTTTATTTTATTTTATTTAGTTTAGGCATGTGATTTAATTTAATAAGGAATGTGATTTATGAGATTTGATTTGATTTTATTTAATTTAGGAATGAGATTTGATTGGATTTTAACATGTGTTTAATGTGTTAATTATTATTTTGGATGGGTTTGATGGGCTTAGAGGCTCATGGGCGTGTAGGATGGCTAGTTGGTGGCCTTGGGCGTGTGGTTAGTGGTGTGTGGGCTTGGTGTGTGGCTTGCGGGGTTTTGGGCTGAGGATAAATTTTAAAACAGAGATCCAACGAGCAAACCCGAAGCTAAGCAAACGAATTAAGTCCAACAAGGTATTGATTTCTGACTTTTCCCTTCCGACGTTTGTTTCCCAAAACTTCCGCAACTTAAAGGGTAGTGCCTCCATACGAAGCTCATCATCGGGACTTATATGCAAAAATACAGTGCCTACAGTCGACCCACTTTGATGGGACTTGTGCAGTGTATGACAATGACAATCCTATCAAAGTTATGCATGCAATTTTACTTACCTGGCTCGCCAGCTGCTGCTGCCTGTTGCTTCGAACTAAGTTGATCTGTGATGAGGTGCTGCGACCCCTAAGGTTCATCCCTGCAAGATGCTGCGATCCCTAGGAATCACTACCGGACTGAACTGATTTGGTGGCGAGGTGCTTCGACCCCTGGGCTTTGTTCCCGAACCACCGAATGTGGGCTTTGTTCCCTGGGCTTTATTTCCGAACTGTGCTGATAAGTTGTGGTCCCCTTCCGAACCTTCCTCCATTCCCGTAGCGCAATTCCCGGTATGCTAAACCTCATTCCCAAGGCATCGCTGGACCCCTTCCCAACCTTGCTCCATTCCTATAGCGTCATTCCGGTATGCTAAACCTCATTCCCGAGGCGTCGCGGTTGTGGGCTTCGACCCATGCTCCATTCCAAGAGCGCCATTCCCGGTATGTGATGAAATGGGCCTCGACCTATGCTCTATTCTCGGAGTGCCATTCCCGACATCGCTGATGTGGGCCTCGACCCATGCTCCATTCCCGGAGTGCCATTCCCGACATGTGATGATATGGGCCTCGACCCATGCTCCATTCTCGGAGTGCCATTCCCGGCATCGCTAATGTGGGCCTCGACCCATGCTCCATTCCCGGAGTGCCATTCCCGGCATCGCTGATGTGGGCCTCGACCAATGCTCCATTCTCGGAGCGTCATTCCCAGCATGTGATGATATAGGCCTCGACCCATGCTCCATTCCCGGAGTGTCATTCCCAGCATTGCTGATGATGTGGGTTTCGACCCATGCTCTATTCCAAGACCGTCATTCCTCATATGATGAAATGGGCCTCGACTTATGCTCCATTCTCGGAGTGCCATTCCCGACATCGCTGATGTGGGCCTCGACCCATGCTCCATTCCCGGAGCGCCATTCCCGACATGTGATGATATGGGCCTCGACCCATGCTCCATTCTCGGAGTGCCATTCCCGGCATCGCTGATGTGGGCCTCGACCCATGCTCCATTCCCGGAATTCCATTCTCGGCATGTGATGATATGGGCCTCGACCCATGCTCCATTCCCGGAGTGCCATTCCCGGCATCGCTGATGTGGGCCTCGACCAATGCTCCATTCCCGGAGCGTCATTCCCAGCATGTGATGATATAGGCCTCGACCCATGCTCCATTCCCGGAGTGTCATTCCCGGCATTGCTGATGTGGGCCTCGACCCATGCTCCATTCTTAGAGCGTCATTCCCATCATTGCTGATGATATAGGCTTCGACCCATGCTCCATCCCGGAACTGCTGATAATGTGGGCCTCGGCCCTGGGATTCATTCTCGAAACTGCTGATGATATGGGCCTCGACCTTGGGATCCATTCACAAAAATGTTAGTGATGTGGGCCTCGACCCTGGGATTCATTCCCGAACTGCTGATAATATGGGCCTCGACCCTGGGATTCATTCCCAAACTGCTGATAATATGGGCCTCGACCCTGGGATTCATTCCCGAAACCGCTGACAATGTGGGCCTCGACCCTGGGATTCATTCCCGAAACCGCTGAGAATATGGGCATCGACCCTAGGATTCATTCCTGAAACTACTGACAATGTGGTCCTCAACCCTGGGATTCATTCCCGAAACCGCTGACAATGTGGGCCTCGACCCCGGGATTCATTCCCAAAACTGTTGACAATATGGGCCTCAACCCTGGGATTCATTCTCGAAACTGCTGATAATGTGGGCATCGACCCTGGGATTCATTCCCGAAACTGCTGATAATGTGGGCCTCGACCCTGTGATTCATTCCCGAACTGCTGATAATGTGGGCCTCGACCCTGGGATTCATTCCCGAAACTGCTGACAATGTGGGCCTCGACCCTGGGATTCATTCCCGAACTGCTGATAATGTGGGCCTCGACCCTGGGATTCATTCCCGAAACTGCTGACAACGTGGGCTCGACCCTGGGATTCATTCCCGAACTGCTGATAATATGGGCCTCGACCCTAGGATTCATTCGCGAAACCGCTGACAATGTGGGCCTCGACCCTAGGATTCATTCCCAAAACTGCTGACAACGTGGGCCTCGACCCTGGGATTCTTTCCCGAAACCGCTGAAAATGTGGGCATCGGCCCTGGGATTCATTCCTGAAATTGCTGAAAAAGTGGGCCTCAACCCTGTGATTCATTCCCGAAACCGCTGACAATGTGGGCCTCGACCCTGGGATTCATTCCCAAAACTGTTGATAGTATGGGCCTCAACCCTGGGATTCATTCCCGAAACTGCTGATAATGTTGGCATCGACCCTGGGATTCATTCCCGAAACTGCTGACAATGTGGGCCTCGACCCTGGGATTCATTCCCGAACTGCTTATAATATGGACCTCGACCCTGGGATTTATTCCCGAGACTGCTGACAACGTGGGCGTCGACCTGGGATTCATTCCCGAACTGCTGATAATGTGGGCCTTGACCCTGGGATTCATTCCCAAAACCGCTGACAATATGGGCCTCGACCCTGGGAATCATTCCCAAAACCGCTGACAACGTGGGCCTCGACCCTGGGATTTATTCCCGAAACCGCTGATAATGTGGGCATCGATCCTGGGATTCATTCCTGAAACTGCTGATAATGTGGGCCTTGACCTTGGGATCATTCCCGAAACTGCTGACAATGTGGGCCTCGACCATAGAATTCATTCCCGAACTGCTGATAATGTGGGCCTCGACCCTGGGATTCATTCCCGAAACTGCTGACAACGTGGGCGTCGACCTGTGATTCATTCCCGAACTGCTGATAATATGGGCCTCGACCCTGGGATTCATTTCCGAAACCGCTGAAAATGTGGGCCTCAACCCTAGGATTCATTCCCGAAACTGCTGACAATGTGGGCCTCGACCCTGTGATTCATTCCCGAAACTGTTGATAGTATGGGCCTCAACCCTAGGATTCATTTCCAAAACTGCTGATAATGTGGGCCTCGACCCTGGGATCATTCCCGAAATTGCTGACAATGTGGGCCTCGACCCTGGGATTCATTCCCGAACTGCTGATAATGTGGGCCTCGACCCTAGGATTCATTCCCGAAATTGCTGACAACGTGGGCCTCGACCCTGGGATTCATTCCCGAACTGCTGATAATATGGGCCTCGACCCTGGGATTCATTCCCGAAACCGCTGACAATGTGGGCCTCGACCCTGGGATTCATTCCCGAAACTGCTGACAACGTGGGCCTCGACCCTGGGATTCATTCCTGAAACTACTAACAACGTGGGCCTCGACCCTGGGATTCATTCCCGAAACCACTGACAATGTGGGCCTCGACCCTGGAATTCGTTCCCCAAACTGCTTATGATGTGGGCCTCGACCATTGGATTCATTCCCGAAACTGTTGATAATATTGGCCTCGACTTTGGGATTCATTCCCCGAAACTGCTGATAATATGGGCCTCGACACTGGGATTCATTCCCAAAATCGTTAACAATGTGGGCCTCGACCCTGTGATTCATTCCCGAAACTGCTGACAACGTGGGCCTCGACCCTGGGATTCATTCCCAAAACCGCTGACAATATGGGCCTCGACCCTAGGATTCATTCCCGAAACTACTGACAACGTGGGCCTCGACCCTAGTATTCATTCCCGAAACCGCTGAAAATTAAGGCCTCGATCCTGGGATTCATTCCCAAAACCGCTGACAATGTGTGCCTCGACCTTGGGATTCATTCCCCTGGGATTCATTCCCAAAACTGCTGATAGTATGGTCCTCAACCCTGGGATTCATTCCCGAAACTGGTAATAATGTGGGCCTCGACCCAATGATTCATTCTCGATGCTGCTAATAATTTGGGCTTCGACCCTGGGATTCATTCCCGAAATAGCTTATAATATGGGCCTCGACCCTGGGATTCATTCTCCAAACTGCTTGACTTTGCCATTTTTTCCTTTTCTTCAAAACCTGCGAATAGAAACAAAATAAAAAATACGTATATGTGACGTGTATTCATGGATGTATTTCCTATTCTGATGGGTTAGGCTTTCCTTATGCTCCTCGGTGCCTCTTGCCTACAAAATTCTTTAGTCGCCCTCTGGGCCTGCTTACAGTTCTTTTTGTCAATTCTCTTCTGGTGATTGCTCAGTTTTCTTTGGTCCAATGACTTAAGATTCTATTATGTCCCTTATTCGCGAGGTGGTAGACTGGTCCCCCCCAGTCTTGATTTAGCTTTCTGCTCTCCGCTGCTTGCATTAGGTCAAGTTGGACCACATGATATGGCATTCTATATCATCATATTATATCACATGATACGAAATAGTCCTAATAGTTACATATATTATTGCCCTCAAAGAATGCCCAGTATTGAAACAAGAGAACCTTTCAACGCAACTGAAATCCAAGTCTTTGAATAAATGATCTAAGCCAGACTCAAAGTGTGTGTGTGTGTGCAAAGGTTCCTTTGCAGATTCATCCCCAGGTAAGCCGACTTAATGATTTCATCAAAAAATTGGGATCGATGGGTCAAACCAACCTAGATGTCTCAATTATGCCTGCAGTTGCTTTTCTGTGCTCAATGTGGTATGGTTTTCTTTCTCTTTTGTCTCTTTCTTTTTTCTTTTTAATTTGAACTTCTTTTTTTCTTTTCTTTTTCTTTTTTTCTTTTCTTTCTTTTTTTTTTCAACACACCTACCCTTTAAAGTAGCATTTCTCCTTATGGTGGTCCTAATACTCGCCCATGGGTAGCTTCACACATATCGATTATAGGTGGTTCAATTCTTTTCTTTAGAGACCTTTTTTTTCATTTTCAACCATACCACACATCATAACATAATCAAATCAAGATAGACATCTAAAAAAATGGTCATTCACCGATGTAGGACATAGAAATCGGCGACGCTGTCCCGGGCTCGCGGCCCGGTCGGGAGTACGAAGTAGCCCATGGGGGACTAAATCGGAGAACTAAAAATGGAGTCGCCACCCGGTGTGAACCGGGAAAATGATTTAAGGCCGCACTCACCCCTCGCAAGGGAAGACCTCAAACCGTTGGGTTCGGAATGGTCCCTTACATATGCCACTTATAATGAACGGATTTGTGCAATAATCTAACTAAGCCTAAGCAACATATATTTCCAAGGATAATCTACTTCTAGTTCATGCATAAAAAAGATAAATTGGAATAACGGCAAGCATATAATTTCATGAACATATTATATTTATAAACACAGAGACGCAAATAAATAATAATTGTACAAGCATGCATATTAAAGAGAGGCAATTAAGTGCATAATGTAACTAATAACAACTATAAAGGTATTGATGATAAAACGAGCACACAATCTCATGAGCATATCGAATAAATGCGGAAAATATAAACAAACAATAACGGTAAAGGCATAAATATTGAAGAGAGCTAACTAAGCATATGATGGGGAAGGGAATTACTAAGGGAAGAAACATACATGAAACATGATGAAGGAATATGTCCAGTGTGTGCACGTTCGTGTAGCGTTCGTAAACGCGTTCGAACGGTAAATAATATGCAAGCGTTCGAGTATAATTTAATAACGCGTTCGAACGATGAACAGAATGTCCACGTTCGTATAGCGTTTGGTAACGCGTTCGAATGGGATGAGACCCGATACAATAAAATGCATGTGCGTTTGAGTAGCATTCGTAAACACGTTCGAACGGTAAACAGAATGCAAGCATTCGAGTAGTGTTCTGAGACGCGTTCGAACGGAAATAAGACAGAATACATACGTTCGTGTAGCATTCGTAAACGCGTTCGAACGAAATGAGGCAGGATGCATATGTTCGTGTAGCGTTCATAAACTCATTCGAACGGAATGAGATAGAATGCATACGTTCGTGTAGAGTTTGGAAACGCGTTCGAATGAGATTGCCAAAATGGCATCTGCAATGACACAAACACATATATGGATAAACAAATACACAATGTAGGACCTTGTGTGCCCGATGGAACATATTTCACATTCAATCGGGTGCACCTCGTCCGGCGCGGCAAAACATCGTGGAAAAGGTAGCCTTTAAGCATTTCCCTCGAATTTAAGACCTTTAATCCACCCTAGTTAGCCCATGCGCACAAGAATGCAATGCATGCGTAAATAAAGCAATGATATGCAAAGGGTAAATGACGTAATAAAAGGCGTGGTAAAACATCATGGTAAAGGTAGCCTTCAGGCATTTCTCTCGAATAGAGGACCTTTAATCCACCCTAGTTAGCCCGTGTGCATTATATCACAATACATATAAAATAAAGACAACAAGAATATAGGACCTCGTATGCTCGATTAAACATATCTCACATTCAATCAAACATACTCCGTCTGGTGCGGCAAAACGTCATGGCAAATGTAGCCCTTGGGCTTTTCATCCCTCAAAATGGAGGACCTTTAATCCAACTTGATTTGCCCATGCGCACTATATCATCATGCATAAATAAGTAACATGCAGAAAATAATAGCATACTAACGACTAAATCATGCTTAAAAAATAAATAACATACTAGCAACCCAATCATGCTCGAATACAAGGTTGGATGAAACGAAATGTGTGAATCTCTCAAGTGGTACGTGGCATTGTATCCTGAGTGCAAACCGCAATACCGTCCATTCGGATTCGGCTACGGAATTTACGTCCAGGTTTCCATCCGATATACCACAAGAAAGAACACATATTCCATTCATTCAAGGACCACAACATATATCAACAAACGACTCTCATGCGAAGGAATTCCAATAAACAACAACAAAGATGAGAATAAATAAGAATAGTGCCCTCAGGTCCAACCTCTTAGGTCGTCTCTCGAAAATGCGTTACACGGCCGTCGGAAGGGTTGATGCTCCGCAACTCCTCCGGTTCACTGCTCTCATTTCGCTGCTTTGCTGTTTTGATCTGTCGTTTCCTCCGTTTTTCTGCTGTTTTTGCTTTATTTTCTAGTCACTGTTTTCACAGTATTAAGGGACTGTTTTGGCGTTCTTTAAGGGGGTATTGGGGCTGCTATTTTACGGTCATTGCAGGGACTGTTTTGGGCTGTGATTTTTGGTGGTTTAAGTTATGGTTTGGGTATGTGTTTTCAGTGAATGGAGGGCTGCGTGATGCGGCAATGGATGGGTTATTTTGTGAGTGTTTTCGTGAATGTGGAGTATAGTAGAAGAGAAAATTACTTGCTTGCTTCTTACTTTTTTTTTTCTTTGGGCGTGTAGGTTTGTTTCTTTTGTGTTTTTGTGAGAATGAGCTAGGGTGTGAAAGGTTGGTTTAGGCTTCTTTTTATAATGGTTTTTAGGGTTTCTAGGTAAGGAAGGGAATCCTTAAAAAAAAGGAAGTGTCTTGATTGGTTTATGAAAGGAAAAGATGTGTTTAATTTAGGGAGTGAATATCTTAATTGGTGTTTGATTAGGGAAGGGATATATTTGATTTGTTTTATTTATGTATGTGATTATTTAGATTGGAATGTGATTTATTTATTTAGGAAGGATATTATTTTATTTGTGACATGTTTTAAATGTTTTAATTATTTTTGGGTGGGTTTTGGTGGGCTAATTGGGCTTCGGCGTGAGGCTAGCAACCAAACCAGAGTACGACACCGTTCGAACGCCTATTCGAATGCTACACGAACGCCCGTAATATGCTTGACGTTCGAACATGTTCACGAACGCAGCAGAACGAAAGCAGTGAACATGTGAATTGAATCTAATGACATACTTATTCTGAATTTCCTCTTCCGACATTCGTTTCCTGCGACTTCCGCAACCTAAAGAGTAGTGCCTCCGTACGAGACTCATCATCGGGACTTATATGCAAAATGCAGTGCCTACAGTCTCCCCCACTTTGATGGGACTTGTGCAGTGTGTGACAATGACAATCCTATCAAAGTTATGCAATGCATTTTTACTTACCTGGCTCACCAGCTGCCACCTGACTTGCCTGCTTCTTCGAGCTGAGTTGATGATGTAGTGGACCTCGATCCTGGGATGAATCCCAATAACTGCAATCGACAACGGGGGCTCGACCCTAGGACGCATCCCAATACCGCTGACAATGTGGGTCACGACCCTGGGACGCATCCCCAAAACTGATGATGCAGGAGGCCAATGACCTTGGGATGCATCCCGATAACTGCAACCGACAACGGGGGCCTTGACCCTGGGATGCATCCCGATAACATTGACAATGTGGGTCACGATCCTGGGATGCATCCCCAAAACTGCTGATGATGTGGGTCACGACCCTGGGACGCATCCCCAAAACTGTTGATGATGTGGGTCACGACCCTAGGACGCATCCCCAAAGCTGTTGATGATGTGGGTCACGACCCTGGGACTCATCCCCAAAACTGATGCTGATATGGGTCACGACCATGGGACGCATCCCCAAAATTGCTGATGATGTGGGTCACGACCCTGGGACTCTTCCCCAAAACTGATGATGATGTGGGTCTTGACCCTGGGACGTATCCCCAAAGTTGCTGATGATGTGGGTCACGACCCTGGGACTCATCCCCAAAACTGATGCTGATGTGGGGCTCGCCCCCAAACTGATACTCATGCGTTGTTTCTTCTGGTTGGCTTGCATTTGCCGCTTTCTTCTTTTCTTCTTTGAAACCTGTGAATACAAAACAAAATAAAACACAAAAAAGAATGCAGATACGTTATGTGTATGCATGCATGCATGAATTCCTTATCCCGTTGGGTTAGGTCTTCTGCCAGGTCTTCTTTTTCTCAAGCGAAATACTATTTCAATATGTCCACATTGATTGGCTTGGTGAGCTCGTTCCCTTCCAAATCTAACAGTCTCACTGCCCCATTTCCCATTACTTTCTGCACTATGTAAGGTCATTCCCAGTTAGGTCTGAACTTTCCTCTTAGGACTGTCGTCGACGGCCTCGACTGCTTAATAACCAAATCACCCTTTCTGATCTTAGTAGGACGCACCTTCTTGTTGAATTCTCGGGCTAGTCTCTTCTGATATATATGCATGTGATGCAAGGACTTCATCCTCTTTTCATCCAGTAGTGCTAACTGTTCAAATTCTGTGAGGCCCATTCCTGTTCAGGCAACTCTGCTTCTGCTAGAACCCGTAGGGATTGTATCTCAACTTCCACTGGTAGCACTGCTTCCGTTCCGTAGACCAAAGAGTAAGGCGTGGCTCCCATTGCCGTTCTCACAGATGTTCTGTACCCCCACAGGGCATACGGTAGCTTGTTAGCCTAATCTTTGCAGTTCTCTGTCATCTTGGCTAATATCTTCTTTACTGTCTTATTGGCTGCCTCGACTGCCTCATTTGTCTGAGGCCGGTAAGGTGACGACTTGTGATGTCCTATCCCATATCTATGTAGCATTGCCTTCGTTTCCCCTTGAAACTGAACTCTGTTATCTGTCACTACATGATGCGGCATCTCATATCGACATATGATGTTCCGAGCTATGAACTTTGCCATCTGCTTTGCTGTGACGTTACGAAATGACTCGGCTTCCACCCATTTTGAGAAGTAGTCCACTGCCACTAATATGAAACGATGTCCATTCGATGCATTCGGTCGAATCTCCCCGATCATATCAATTCCTCATGGACCGTGTAACTCTGTGTGAGGCAGATGGTTCAAATTACCGTGTACTTGGCAATCATGACAATGTTTTACCAGTTTTGCACAGTTTGTCTCCATGGTCAACCAGTAGAAGCCCTGTCTTACAATCTTGCGAGACAAGTTCAATCCATTCATGTGCGGTCCACATACCCCGGCATGTACTTCTTCCATTGTCTTCTGAGCTTCTTCTTTTCTCAAACACTTCAGCTGAACGCCATTTGCATGTCTTTTGTACAATTCTCCTTTCAAAACCACATACTGAGAAGCTAACTTCTGAATAGCTATCATGTCTTTTCTGCTGGCTTCTTCTAGGAGTTCTCTGAGTTCCACGTATTTCTGAATACCATGGTACCAAGGTTTTCCGTCGTCGACCTCCACTTCCAGAACTTTTTCTATCTCATAAACGGGTCTGCTTGCTGTTGTCAGTACCAGTGGTTTCATCACTAACTTCTATGGATTTTCCCAAGTCGCTGCAAGTGTAGCTAATGCGTCTGCCATCTGATTCTCTTCTCGCGGTAAGTGCTGAAACTTACAATCGGGGATAGCCTGTGCCAACTTTCTGAGGTGAAAAAGGTAAGGTTTCAACCATTATTCCTTCAATTCCCATTCTCCTTCTGCATCTGTCGGACTACCAACATCAAATCTCCGTAGACCTCCACGCTCTCAGCCTTCAAGGCTATCAATGCAGTCAATCTAAAAGCACATGCTTCATACTCGGCCATGTTGTTAGTTACTCCGAACGTCAACCTCTTGGCCATAGGCAAGGTTTCTCCCTCAGGGGTTACTATCACGATCCCAATTCCAGCTCCTTTGAAATTCATTGCGCCGTTGAAATACATCTTCCATCCTTGAACTGTTATTGCTTGGATCTCTTCATCTGGGAATTCAAACTTGTACTGATCCCCTTCAATAGGTTGCAATGCCAGGAACTCTGCTACGGCTCGCCCTTTGATTACTTTGGAGGTGAGATACTCAATGTCAAACTCTGTCAGCAACACTAACCATCTTCCCAACTTCCCCACTAGCGAAGGCACTGAATGTAGATACTTCAAGGGATTTTCTTTGGCCACCACCTGGATCTTGTAAGATTGGAAGTAATGACTGCAATTTTCTGGACGCCCATACCACTGCCAAACAGATCTTCTCTACCTCTTAATAACGGACTTCGTACGGAAGCATCTTCTTACTAAGATAGTAGACTGCATGCTCTACCCCTGTCTCATCTACCTGTACCATCATTGCCCCCAGTGCTTCTGATTCTATGGCCAAATACAATATCAAGGGTCTGCCCGGTCTCGGAGGTTTCAATACATGAGGCTTTACCAAGTATTCTCTGATCTTGTCGAAGGCTGCTTGACATTGCTCATTCCATTTCACTAGCTGGTCTTTTCTCAGCAGTTTGAAGATAGGCTCAGATACTGATGTCAATTTGGCGATGAACCGACTGATATACTGAATTTTCCCGAGGAATGCTCTGACTTCCTTCTCAGTCTTCGGTGTTGGCAACTTTGTGATTGCTTTGATCTTCTCAGAGTCTACCTCTATTCCTCCCATTCCCACTGTATGTCCCAGCAACTTTCCTGATGTTACACCAAACACATATTTCTTGGGATGCAACCGTAAGTTGTATTTGTCAACTCTCTGAATGAACTTCTCCAGTGCTTCTATATGCCCAATTCTTGTCTCTGATTTCACCATCATATCATCCACATATACTTCATCTCTTTGTGCATCAAGTCATGGAATAGTGTAGTGGCCTTCCGCTGATAAGTAACTCATGCATTCTTGAGCCCAAACGGCATTACCTTGTAACAATATGTGCCCCACTCGTGACAAAGGCAGTCTTTTGCTTGTCTTCTTCAGCCATGAGAACCTGATTGTATCCTGAAAACCCATATGCAAATGAATACATGGCAGATAAAGCCGCACTGTCAACTAGCACATCTATATGAGGTAGAGGAAAATCATCTTTCGGGCAAGCCTTGTTAATATCTCTGTAATCCACGCACATTCTGACCTTCCCGTCTTTCTTCGGCACGGTACAATATTTGCCAACCACTCAGGATACTTCACTACTTCCAGGAACCCCACATCTATCTGTTTCTTGACTTCCTCTCTGACTTTCTCGGCTCACTCAGGTCTCATCCGTCGAAGTTTCTGTTTCACTGGCTTCATATTTGGATAAGTTGGTATTGTATGTTGGGCGATGCTTCTGTCTACTCCAGGCATGTCCTCATAAAACCAAACAAACACCTTGGCATATTTGGCTAATATTTCTTCTAATTTTTCATGCTCCTCAGAGGTAACCTCACTTGCAATTAGAATTTCCCTAGAGCTCTCAGGTGTACCAAGGTTAAATGCATTTGTTTTTGTGGAGCTGATATCAAATATACTCAAGTTATGCAAATTGAAAGGGAGAGACATAGACGAGTACAAAATGATTGTCTTTATTGCCAGCAAATGCATGAATAATATTCAAGTAAATTAGAGAGATAAACATCTTCATCCTCCACATATGCTTCATCTCCCACAGCTGGGTCTTCCTCCTTTTCCTCGAGGGTCAGGCTCTCCAACTTCATCAGCTCTTCTTCCCATTTCTCTCCTTCATTATCTTCGCAATTTCTGATGCCAGTGACTTCTCACTTATCACCTCCTGAAAGATCTCAAACTCGAGCACCACAATCCCATTGAATTCTACCGGTTCAAGTTCTCCATAATATCATGTTGCCTTCATAAAGTATTCCATCAGCTTCAACCCTTTCTTCTTGGCTTTCGGCTTATCCTCATCAGACATGTATCCCAACCCTCTCCGGGTAGTCTGCCCCTTAAAGTTTGGCAATGTTGAACCTTTACCCGCTCGAACTTCATCTTCTCCATGATCCTATCCACTTTAGGATCCACCCTCCTCAAAAGTTGCCGACACTTGGAACCTTGTGAAAGGTTGTATTTCCAAAGCGGCCACAGCACTGTCTACCTCAGCTCGGATGGTGACAATCTCTCCCCCGTATGGAAACTTAATAACCTGATGCAGAGTGGAGGGCACGCCCCCAAGCTTGTGGAACCACGGCCTTCCCAATAACAAAGTAAAAGTGGCCAGGATATCCAGCACTGTGAACTCAACCTCATCCTCAATCGGGCCAACCTTGACTACTGCGGCAAAGGTACCCTCAACTCCTCGCTTGCTATCATCATAAGCTTTGATAGTCATATTGGAGGGATCCAGATCTGTTGCCTTCATTCACAACCTTGCCAAAATCTTCAACGGGCAAACATTGATAGATGAGCCATCATCTATCATTACACAAGATGTCTTCTTGCCCCTCACTTCAGCCTTGATAAGTAGTGGCTTGTTGTGATTTCTTCCCTCTGCCGGGAGTTCTTCCTCAGAAAAAGTTATTGCCTGCAAGGTTTCCTCATCTACTGACCCTACAAACATTGCAGGATTAGCACCCTCTGGTACTATTATTTTGCTCAAGGCTTCAACCATAGCACGCCTGTGCTCCTGTGACGAACACAACAATTCCCAGATGCTGACCTGTGCCCGTGTCTTCTTCAACTAGCGTAGCACTGTATCCCCTTCAGTATTGTCCCCATTTTTTGCCACTTCTCTCCCTTCTGTCAACACTTCTTTACCCTTCTCAGTCATATCACTGTAGAAACGCCCGCTGCGTGTCATTCCTCTTACCACCTCTTCATCACTACTGGAGAAATATTCCCAGAAAGTCTTCCCCTGTTCTGTTTCATCCTCGCTGTTGTTATCCCAAATTCCCAGGCAGAAGACTTGGTGGTCAAAGGATTTGAGGACAATGCTTTCGGGTAGGCTAGAGTTTATCACATAGGTTGGTGGTGGGACGGAGTGGTAATTCGGAAGGGGGTTTTTGTGTGTGTTAGGCTGTTCTTTTTCAGGGTCGGGTATTTTTTGGGAGTCTATAAGGTCCTGGATTTCATGGCGGAGGCGGGCACAATTGTCAGTGTCATGGCCCTTCTGTTGATGGAAATGGCAATAGTGGTTCAGGTTGAGATGCAGTGGTGGTGGGTGTGGAAATAGTTTGGTCTCTGGGGGTTTCAGAAGTCCCTGTCTCTTTAATTTCTCCAACACCTTAGACAAGGGTCTACCCAGGTTCGAGAATCGCCGGTTCCGGATAGTAGCAATCACAGCAGAAACAGGCTTGGTACCTGATAGTCCCCCAATGGGCCTCCTATTCAGGCTATAGAACTTTCTGTTCTCGGCCTCTTCTTCTTCAATATCCATGACAGTCTCTCTCAACTGTCAAAAATCAGTAATCATGGAGGTCATTCTCCTCAGCTTGTCATAAATTGAGGGCTTAGTACTCTTGATAATCATCTTTATCTGGTCCTTCTCTGAGGGCCGAGTCTGCATTTTCAAAAGCTGGCTCCTCCAACGGTCTACATATTCCTTGAAGCTTTCTTCTGGCTTCTGCTTGGTATTTTCTAAGTCCCGGAGTGACAAGTCGATCTCTAGATCTGTAACATACTGTCTCAAAAAGGCCTCTGCTAATTCCCTCCAATCCTCCTTGATCTTCCTCTCCGGGCTGTGATACCATACCACGGGTGCCCCCTCGAGTGACATCCCAAATATTTTCTGAACCTGACGCTAGGATAGACCCACTGAACTCATAACTGAAACATATTGCCAGAGATGGACCATTGGGTCCCCGTTCCCATTGAACTTGGCTATATCCGATATTTTAAACTGAGCTTGCAACTGTTCCTCAAACGTCATTGCCTCATAATCCAACAGGTCTTCGTGCTTGCCCCTCATCTTACGGGTAACCGACTCTACCTGATCTTGGAGTTTCTGCAGTTTAGTTTGAGACCCTGCCATTTTCCCCACAGCATATTCAGCTATATCATCATCAAAACCCGGGATTCATCATTCAATCTATTCGGAGGGTCTTCACACCTCTCGTTCTCAGAGTTTCCCCCAGCACGGGGCATAGCCATATTGGCCATAGAGGCAGTCAAGGCTTGCAACTGTTCAGTAATCTTGGTGAGATTGGTTTCCAACTGATCCATACGGGATACCTCATTCTCTTATTCACTCATGTTTGCTACTGGGATTTTGATAAGTCTTCCCTCTTTCCTAACCCAACGAGAATCTATGGTGTCTTTTAAAATTCTCAGTCAGCATGTATACGTGCAATGCATGGAATATATAAGTCGGTCTCTTGTCATTTTAAAGCTTCAATCATATTATTGCAAGGTGCAAACTTGTCCCAGTTGAAAAGGCCCAACATGTTTACACATTTACGATAACATGGTTAAACAACTTCAAATGATAAGGGGCCCAAACACAGGATGGCTCATCGGCATTTTAGAAACTTTTGGCCCAATTGTCATAGGATACGAACTCGTCCCAGTTTAAATGGCCCAACAAGTTCGCATTTCTGACAATAAGTCCAACTACATCCAAATGAGGATGCTCCCCAAATACAAGCATAAAGAGATAATTCAAGCATAAATGTAGAACATAGAAATCGGCGACACTGTTCAGGGCTCGCAGCCCGGTTGGGAGTACGAAGTAGCCCGCGGGGGACTAAACCGGAGAATAAAGGAGTCGCCACCCGGTGTGAACCGGGAAAATGATTTAAGGCCGCACTCACCCCTCGCAAGGGAAGACCTCAAACCGTTGGGTTCGGAATGGTCCCTTACTTATGTCACTTGTAATTAACGGATTTGTGCAATTTTAACCAAGTCTACTCAACATACATTTGCAAAAGTAATCTACATCTAAGTTCATATACAGCTTAAATGTAAGTTTGTATGATTTAAAAGTAAATTGTCATAACGACAAACATACAATATCACATAATAAACATGTTGAATAAATAACGATCTAAACATAATGTAAATTAAATTCCTATTGCGAAAGGTAAATGACTAAATCATGCATAAAATAACTTACTAAAACTAAATCATACTGAAAATAAAAATAACCTCCTAACGGCCTAATCATGCTTAAATACAAGTTTGGATGAAATAAAATACGTGAATCCTTCAAGTGGTACGGGGTATTGTATCCCGAGTGCAAACCATAATACCGTCCATTCGGATTCGGTTATGGAATTTATGTCCGGGTTTCCATCCAATATACCACAAGAAGGAACACACGTTCCATTCACCCGAAATCACATCATACACTAATTATTAATATTCATGCTAAACAGAGTAAGTTACATACTTTCTAAATTACTAATTTATATAAAATAAATTAAATAACATGCTACACTAATTATTCATGCTAAATGGCATAAATAACATGTTTCCTAAGTCATTATTTCATGCGAGAAAAATAAATTATATGTCTTCTAATTCACTAAATCATGCGAGGAAAATAAATATCATGTGCCCTCAGGTCTAACCTTTTGTGTCGTCTTTCGGAAGTGCGTTATACGGCCGTCGGAAGGGCTAAGACTCCGTGACTCCTCCGGTTGGCTGGTTCGATGTTTTCCTTCACTGTTTTGTTGTTTTTTCCGCTGTTTCCACTTCATTTCGCTGTAATTCAGGTCACCACACTTAGCTCACTGGTTTGTAGTGAATTAGGGACTATTTTGGTGATTTTTGAGGGCAGTGGACTACTATTCATGCGTGAATGGAGAGGCTTTGGAGAGAATTGGCTTTTGCATGATGAGCAGTCTGTCGAAGAGTGGAGCTTGGGTGCGTGAAGGGATTCTGGTTTGAGGCTTATTGAGCTGCTAAGTGTGTTGAGAAGGGATTGCTCGTGGTCGGCAGTGTGCGCAGTGGGTGAGGAAAGCAATGGCGTGGTAGTGTGGTCAGTTTGTGGTATGGCTTTGCTGTTTGCATTAGGGTTCCTTGGGTTCAAAGTGTCGAGAGGAGAGAGGAGCTGTTATCATGCATGAAAGGTCTGTTACATGTGTGGAAGGCTTGGTTCACGTGGCTGGGCGTGTTGAGGCTAGGAGGCTGTTGTCGAGGGCAGGCTGTGATCGTGAGCTGCTATGTGAATTGAAGAGGCAAGGCTACTTATGGCAGCTGTTGGCAATGAATTGAAGAGGCAAGGCTACGTGCGAGAAGGTGTGGAGGCTAGGTGGCAGTGTTAGGGCAATGGGCATTTTAAGGTTTGCTTGTTTTGTGGTTGGGGAGCAAAGGTTCACGTATGCATGGCTAGGGTTTTGTGTGGTTCTTGTTGTTTTTTTTTTTAAGTGAGAGAGGATGGGATTTTCACGTGTATTTCTAAGGAAAGAATGGTTAATTTGTTTTCTTTTTATAATGGTGAGGTGGGGAATGTTTATTAAATTATGGTTTGTTGTTTGGTGAAGGGTGAGTGTTGGAGAGATAATTTATTAGGGAGGCAATATTATTTAATGTGTGGGGTAAGGGTTTTGTTTTGGTTATTAATTTTTTGTTGTGGAATTGGTGGTTCACGTGGGGTATTAAATTGGTTTTGTTGCTTAGTTTTGTTTGTGTTTTAGAAAGTGAAATGTGTGGCATGTGCATGTGAGGCTAAGGTTTATTAGTTTTGTCTCTTTTTGATGTGTCTTTTGTTGGCTTATTATTTTATGCTTGACTTTTGTTATGTTTGTTGGTTAAATGGTTATTCAAGTGGGGGAGAGATTATTTAAGGTTTTTGTTTTGTTTGTTTTGTTTGTGTTTTATAAATTGTGTTTGGTTTGTGTCTTTTACGTGGGGTTAGCTTGTTTGAATTTGTGTGTGATTTATTAATTATGTTTTGTTAGTTGGGCGTGAGGGTGATATATTGGTTAAATGGTGGGGTTTTGGGCGGAGGATGATTTTGAAACGGAAATCCGACGAACACCCGAAGCTAAACGAGCGAATCAAATCCAACAAAACGTCAATTCTTGACTTTTCCTTTCCGACGACCGTTGTCCATGACTTCCATGACTTAAAAGGTAGTGCCTCCGTATGAGGCTCATCATCGGGCTGATATGCAAAAATGCAATGCCTACAATAAAACAATAATTTCTACAGAGCGGCCCATCGACATTTCAGAAGCTTTTGGCCCAATTGTCATAGGATAGGAACTCGTCCCAGTTTAAATGGCCCAACAAGTTCGTATTTCTGACAAGAAGTCCAACTGCATCCAAATGAGGATGGTCCATAAACCAATGAAATAGTTGCTATAGGTCGCATAACTCTGGTCTACGTGTGGGCTGGCGGGAGTGTAGACAGAGACTCTCACTGGTGAAGGATTGCCCACAACTAGGTCTCCCCACTCAAGGGTTCGAGCGACCAAGTGAGCGCACTTTTTTTATACACTAAGGTACGTGCCAACGAATTATGGTGCGTGACTGACTGTCAAATGGATTTCCCATTGTAGATTCCCCAGAGGGAGGGCGGAGCGAACTCTCTTAAAAACCCAAGCCTCTTAGGCTCTTATCGCTTGGTGACAGGAATAAACAACGATTCTTCCAAATTAGTCCATCACAGTAGGCTTCGAGTACATGATTATCTAGATGCCTTCATAGCTTTTCCTTGTAGAAATGTAGTGAATGAAGAAAGACACAAAACCATTACCTAGCCTTAAAAAATGTCTTTGATTAAACCTCTTTCAACCCACGGTAAACACGGTTAACTAAAGCACAAACCACAATCATTACAAGATATTATTTCGGGGCCAATTCTCTATCCCCAGTGGAGTCGCCAGACTATAGGACACAGAAATCAGCGACGCTGTCTCGGGCTCGAGGCCCGGTCGAGAGTACGGAGTAGCCCATGGGGGACTAAATCAGAGAACTAAAAATGAATTCGCCATCCGGTGTGAACAGAGAAAATGATTTAAGGCCGCACTCATCTCTCGCAAGGGAAGACCTCAAACCGTTGGGTTTGGAATGGTCCCTTACTTATACCACTTGTAATGAACAGATTTGTGCAATAATCTAACCAAGCCTAAGCAACATATATTTCCAAGGATAATCTACTTCTAATTCATGCATAAAAAAGATAAATTGGAATACGGCAAGCATATAATTTCATGAACACATATATTGATAAACACAGAGACGCAAATAAACAATAATTGTACAAGCATACATATTAAAGAGAGGCAATTAAGGGCATAATGTAACTAATAACAACTATAAAGGCATTGATGATAAAAACGAGCACACAATCTCATGAGCATATCGAATAAATACGGAAAATATAAACAAACAATAACGGTAAAGGCATAAATATTGAAGAGAGCTAACTAAGCATATGATGGGGAAGGGAATGACTAAGGGAACAAACATACATGAAATATGATGAAGGAATCTGTCCAGTGTGTGCGCATTCGTGAAGCGTTCGTAAATGCGTTCGAACGGTAAACAGTATGCAAGCATTCGAGTAGCGTTTGATAACGCGTTCGAATGATGAACAGAATGTCCGCGTTCGTATAGCGTTTGGTAACACGTTCGAACGGGATGAGACCTGATACAATAAAATGTATGTGCGTTCGAGTAGCATTCGTAAACGCGTTCGAGCGGTAAACAAAATGTAAGTGTTCGAGTAGCGTTCTGAGACGCGTTCGAACGGAAATAAGACAGAATGCATACGTTCGTGTAGCGTTCGTAAACACGTTCGAACGGAATGAGGCAGGATGCATAAGTTCATGTAGCGTTCGTAAATGCGTTCGAATGGAATGAGACAGAATGCATACGTTCGTGTAGATTTTGGAAACGCGTTCGAATGAGATTGCCAAAATGGCATCTGAAATGACACAAACACATATATGGATAAACCAATACACAATGTAGGACCTCGTGTGCCCGATGGAACACATTTCACATTCAATCGGGTGCACCTCGTCCGGCGCAGAAAAACATCATGGAAAAGGTAGCATTTAGGCATTTCCCTCGAATAGAAGACCTTTAATCCACCCTAGTTAGCCCATGTGCACAAGAATGCAATGCATGCGTAAATAAAGCAATGATATGCAAAGGGTAAATGACGTAATAAAAGGCGCGGTAAAACATCATGGTAAAGGTAGCCTTCAGGCATTTCTCTCGAATAGAGGACCTTTAATCCACCCTAGTTAGCCCGTGCGCATTATATTACAATGCATATAAAATAAAGACAACAATAATATAGGACCTCGTATGCTCGATTAAACATATCTCACATTCAATCAAACATACTCCGTCTGGTGCGGCAAAATGTCGTGGCAAAGTTAGCCCTTGGGCTTTTTATCCCTCAAAATGGAGGACCTTTAATCCAACTTGATTTGCCCATGCGCACTATATCATCATGCATAAATAAGTAACATGCAGAAAATAATAGCATACTAACGACTAAATCATGCTTAAAAAATAAATAACATACTAGCAACCCAATCATGCTCGAATACAAGGTTGGATGAAACGAAATGTGTGAATCTCTCAAGTGGTACGTGGCATTATATCCCGAGTGCAAACCGTAATACCTTCCATTCGGATTCGGCTACGGAATTTACGTCTGGGTTTCCATCCGATATACCACAAGAAAGAATGCATATTCCATTCATTCAAGGACCACAACATATATCAACAAACGACTCTCATGCGAAGGAATTCCAATAAACAACAACAAAGATGAGAATAAATAAGAAGGGTGCCCTCAGGTCTAACCTCTTAGGTCGTCTCTCGAAAGTGCGTTACACGGCTGTCGGAAGGGTTGATGCTCCGTAACTCCTCCGGTTCACTGCTCTCGTTTCGCTGCTTCGCTGTTTTGAGATGTCGTTTCCTCTATTTTGTTGCTGTTTTTACTCCATTTTGCTACTATTTTTGCTGTATTTTCTCTTCACTGTATTAAGGGACTGTTTTGGCGTTCTTTAAGAGGGTATTGGGGATGCTGTTTTACGGTCACTGCATGGACTGTTTTGGGCTGTGATTTTTGGTGGTTTAAGCTATGGTTTAGGTATGTGTTTTCTGTGAATGGAGGGCTGCGTGACGCAGGAATGGATAGGTTATTTCGTGAGTGTTTCTGTGATGGTGGAGTATAGTAGATGAGAAAATTACTTGCTTGCTTCTTACTTTTTTTTTCTTTGGGCGTGTATGTTAGGTTTATTTCTTTTGTGTTTTGTGAGAATGAGCTAGGGTGTGAAAGGTTGGTTTAGGCTTCTTTTTATAATGGTTTCTAGGGTTTCTAGGTAAGGAAGGGAATCCTCAAAAAAGGAAGTGTCTTGATTGGTTATGAAAGGAAAAGATATGTTTAATTTAGGAAGTGAATATCTTAATTGGTGTTTGATTAGGGAATGGATATATTGATTTGTTTTATTTAGGTATGTGAATTATTTAGATTGGAATGTGATTTATTTAATTTTTGAAGGATATTATTTTAATTTGTGATATGTTTTAAATGTTTTAATTATTTTTGGTGGGTTTTGGTGGGCTAATTGGGCTTGGGCGTGAGGGTAGCAACAAAACCAGAAGTACCGACACCGTTCGAACGCTTATTTGAACGCTACATGAACGCCCGCAATCTGTTTGACGTTTGAACGTGTTCACGAATGCAGTATGAATGAAAGCAGTGAACATGTGAATTGAATCCGATGACATACTTATTCTGAATTTCCTCTTCCGACATTCGTTTCCCGCGACTTCCTCAACCTAAAGAGTAGTGCCTCCGTACGAGACTCATCATCAGGACTTATATACAAAATACAGTGCCTACAACCGACCTACAATTTCTTCAACTAGTCACTTTGCTAACTACTCAGGTTTTCACTGATAAGAACCATAATCAAGTGCTTACGAGTCTAACATAGATCAATTACTCAAAGTATCAGATAAAAGCACATCAAGAATTTATCGTTTCTAAGGTTTCACCCTAAAGCAAATAATTTCATCATCAAACTTATGCCTAAGGCCCCCCCAATGGTCTTTCTATCTTTGCCGTAAAGTTTTCTGTTCCTCAATTTCATTTTCCCCGATATCCATGTTTGCTAAACTCTTCTTGACAAGTCTTCTTTTTACTAACCCAATCGTCATAAGACACAAACTCGTCCCTGTTTAAATGGCCCAACAAGTTCACATCTCATGACAAGATGTCCAACTGAATCCAAATGATGATGGTCCCAAACACAAGCATAAAGGGATGGTTTCTATTGGTCATACAACTATGGTTCACATGTGGGTTTTTGGGAGTGTAGACAAAGGCTCCCGCTGGCGAAGGATTGCCCACAACTAGGTCTCCCCACTCAAGGGTTAGAGCGCACCTTTTTTTTATATGCTAAGGTACGTGCCAACAAGTGATGATACATGACTAACTATCAGATGGATTTCTTATAGAAGATTCCCCAGAGGGAGGGTGGAGCGAACTCTCTTAAATACCCTAGCCTCTTAGGCTCTTATCGCCTTGGTGACAGGAATAGACAATAGGTCCTCCTAATTAGTCCATCACGGTAAGCTTCAAGTAAATGATTATCTAGGTGCCTTCACAGCTTTTCCTTTCGGCTATGAAAAGATAGTGAGTGAAGGAAGACACCAAATCATTACCCAACTCTAATAATGCCTTTGGTTAAACCCCTTAGTCCTAACCCACTTGTAGACACGGTTAAATAAAGCAAAAATCACAAACATTACAAGATATTATTTCGGGGCCGATTCTCTATCCTCAGTGGAGTCGCCAGACTGTAGATATTATTTCGGGGCCGATTCTCTATCCTCAGTGGAGTCGCCAGACTGTAGGACACAAAAATCAGCGACGCTGTTCCGGGCTCGCGGCCCGGTCGGGAGTACGGATTAGCCCACGGGGGACTAAATCGGAGAATAAAGGAGTCGCCACCCAGTGTGAACTGGGAAATGATTTAAGGCCGCACTCACCCCTCGCAAGGGAAGACCTCAAACCGTTGGGTTCGAAATGGTCTCTTACTTATGTCACTTGTAATGAATGGATTTATGCAATAATGTAACCAAGTCTACGCAATATACACATGCAAGATTAACTACTATCTAAGTTTGCACACATAGAAGTAAATGAAACGAAAGCGAGCACACAATCTCATGAACACATGCGTGAACGTGTCCTCAAGCAGTACGTGGAGTTGTATCCCAAGTACAGACCGTACTACCGTCCATTCCGATTCGGCTACGGAATTTATGCCTGGGTTTCCATCCGATATACCACGAGAGGCAACACTCAATCACTAACCCAATATAGACAAACATGACATACGATAATGCATATAACCATAAATAACCGAAGAGACAAAGCATGCAAAATAACAAGAAGGATAAATATGGCAAAATAAATGCGGAATAATAAATATGTGACCAAAAAATTTGGCCGTTTTCAATGTAGGACTTTGTATGCCCGGTTGGATGTATTTCACGTCCAACCAAGCATGCCGTGTCCAGGACGAAAAAATAAAATATAACAAAGGGTGCCCTCAGGTCTTACCTTTTAAGTCACTTCTTGGAAGAGCGTTATGCGGCTGTCGGAAGGGTTAATGCTCCACAACTTTTCTGGTTCACTGGTTCAATGTTTTCCTTCGTCGCCTCGCTATTTTGGGCTCCTATTTTCTTTGTTTTGGACTGCTATTTTTGCTGCTATTTTTGGACTGTTTAAGGGGTATTTTAGGGCTGCAGTTCGCGATAATTTGATGGTGTTTTTGGGGGCTGTTTTGTGGACTCGTGTCAGCTAGGTTCTTAGTGGGTGATTATTGGCTAGATATTATTTATTCGGTGAGGATTTTGTGTTTTTGTGTCGGTTTGGTTTCATGCCTCACGTCCAAGCAGTTCACGCCAATGCTTCTGTTTCACGTCCCATGTGGCTCCACATTCGGGGTTGCATGCACCTTTTTTGGTTAATATTTGTTAGTTGTCTGGTGCTTATGGTTTCTGTGGCTGCTGAAGTTGGCTGCTTATGAATGTGGCTCACGTGAGGGGTGTCCAGTTTAGGGTCTTGTTGCTAGGTGGAGAGCTGGTTAGTGGGTATGTATTCAGTGAGTGTGAACGTGTTGCAGTGTGTATTTGACGTGAGTGAGTGGCTAAGTGTGTGTCGGTTCTGTAGCTTCTCGTTTTCTTGGTCGGTTTGGTGAGAGGGTTGATTGGTTCTTTGTTGTTTCACGTTGATGTAGGGTTGCTGTACATTGAAGAGAATGATGATAGAGGCGAGAAGGATAGAGAGAGGAAGGGGTGTGAATGGTTAGGGTTTCTTGCCGTGTGTGAATATGGTGTTTTTTTTAGAGAGAGGCGAGAGAGAGAAGGTTAGGGGTGATGCCGAGAGAGATTAGATTTGTGTCAAGAGAGAAGAAGAGATGGAGGGGTCTTTAGGGTTTCATTGCTTGTGTCGTTGTGGGGAGCAGCCTAGGGTTTTGGTGTGCAGGTTTATCGCCGAGAGTCAGGAGGGCTTTTAGGGTTTGGCTTTTTGTAGAGAGATGAATGCTTGAGAGGATCAACGTGAGTTACTAGGGTTTTTCTATTTTACGTGAATGTGAGCTCTAGGGGGTCTAAGGGTTTGGCTTTGGGTGTCTTTTTATAGGAGAGGGTTAGGGTTGTCCTTCTACGGGAAGGAAAGAAATTTTGTGTAATTATAGGGATATCTATTTAGTTTGTTATAAGTAAATGATCTCTTTAATTTAGGGAGATGATTTGTTTTAGTTTAGAACAAGGATTTATGGGATTTGATTTGATTTGTTTAATTTGGGAATGTGATTTAATTTGATTTCTTTAATTCGGGAAGGTGATTTATGGGATTTGATTTGATTTTATTTAGTTTAGGCATGTGATTTAATTTAATTAGGAAGGTGATTTATGAGATTTGATTTTATTTTATTTAATTTAGGAATGAGATTTGATTAGATTTTAACATGTGTTTAATGTGTTAATTATTATTTTGGATGGGTTTGATGGGCTTGGAGGCTTATGGGCGTGTAGGATGGCTAGTTGGTGGGCTTATGCGTGTGGTTGGTGGTGTGTGGCTTGCAGGGTTTTGGGCTGAGGATAAATTTTAAAACTGAGATCCAACGAGCAAACCTGAAGCTAAGCAAACGAATTAAGTCCAACAATGTATTGATTTCTGACTTTTCCCTTCCGACGTTCGTTTCTCGCGACTTCCGCAACTTAAAAGGTAGTTCCTCTATACGAGGCTCATCATCGGGACTTATATGCAAAAATGCAGTGCCTACAATATCCAATATATTTTCCTAACATTTTCCTCTGAATCAACTAAGCCTTGGCTTTCGCTCAACAAGCTTAATGATTCCAGTTAAGCGGGACCCATTGACCTTGGAAAACTTCGTAATCTATGTCGATAAACAAGAAGTGACCTTGACTTTGGCCAACAAATCACAACTTGCCCAAGACATGCAATATGGAACAAAGCTTTCATGGTTCAAACACATACGCGATGGACATTGATCTTGACTTTGGCCAACAAACCAATGCCAATCTTGGATCTTGAGAAAGAACCATTCAATGGAAGGAAAACGTTTAATATTTGATTAAGGGTTTTTCACGTAATTGGCAACCAATAATTATCTTTGATTAGGTCTCATCATACACCCTTAAGCATGCATTCTAAAAGAATAATAAGGCGCGATAAATAAAATAATAATGATATACTGATGGATATCTCACAAATTGTTCCTAGAACAAATCACTACATTTCCTCTACCCGGCTAGCACTATTCTAACTTCTACCCATTACATAATACAATAAAGAAACCTCATTACATTGAGGGGAATTGGTGAGAAGAGAATTACAAAGAGTCAAGAGATAAAGGCTGGACACGCAGGTCCAATTTAATAAATTCTAAATTTATTACAACAATTTCCAAAATTGCCCTCACCCATCTAATATCCATCTGATATACATTATTCATACAATACATCCATGTATTCACACAAAGCATGTTATTCAATCAATCTAATCCAATTAATTAATCTTTGAATTAAGTGATCATCCAATGTTCAAACAACGATTTGATTTGCGCGAGTCCAACTCGTTTGAGAATAAGTACTCAAAGTGTGTATTCTCTAATTATATTGAACTACAATTTTAAATCCAATTTAATTTGTATTCAATACTAATTCTTTATTTAATTCCAAATTAAATAATTACACTTTTAATGTGTCTTTACGATTTAGATTCTAAATCTAATCTTAATGGGTCTCAAAGCCCAATTAACATCCAGTGTCAATTTAATTAAAGTCCAATGGGCTTTTAATTAATTTCATAAGGCATGCGCTTTGGCCAATATGGGTCAAACCCAAATGCCAAGGCCCAATTAAGGAATCACCCTATTTGCCATAAAATTAATTTCGGCCCATTAGGCCCAATTAAATTTAAAATGCCAATTTATTATATTTGGACTTAATGGAATGGTTTTAGGCCCAGTTTGGATCCAATCCAACTGTCTTAAACCAACTTGGCCCAACCAAGCCCATTAAACCCAAATATAACAATTTTAGCCCAATTCCAAATTAAGCCTAATTAATTAAATTATAATATTCCAAATATCACAATTTATTTAATTCAAGTGTATAGCCATAATTAATTATTTAAATTAACATTTCCAAAATACCAATTTACATAATTAATCATGCTTTATCATATTCAATACATGTCCAACATTATTGAAGCAAAATCAACCTCATTACATGCTCTACAAGTCACGGCAATGATGGGATTTTTTTATATCAATTTTGATTTCAATACAATTAAATCACAAATCAATATATCCAAGCATTTTAAACACATCCAACAGTCTTAAAAAATCAAAATCACCATGACATAAATGGCTTCTAACTCTCGGCCAAGGTAAACAAATATAGGAAAAATTAATCCAATTTATTTTCTCAAATATTAAGATGCATAAATCTAATTTAACATCATCCAAGCTTATCCAAACCATCAATTTGAAGATATCATGCTCAAATCACAAAATCCACAAAATCAAGATTATAAACCCTAAGTTCATTTCATGCTTAAATAGGCTCATGATACCATTGTTGGGTCTCTAAGATCAATCCCAAGATCATTTAAGCATAAAACATGTGTGAATACTCAAATAAATATAGCGAAAATTATACTCACTTTGATCGGTTGTGTAGATGTGTTTAGAACAAAATTTTGCTCCTTTGAAGTGCTCCAAGCTCCTCTTCGAATGATTGTGTGTTGAGCTCCAAGCTTGGTGAATGAGATTCCAAACTCAATGGATGTTTCCCTATCACCTTTGAATGACCCTTTTGTGTGCTAACACTTAAGATTTTTGAAGTAAAAATCAAGAAGCAATAACCAAGCTTCACGCCAAAAATGAGAGAAAATAGAAGTGATATTTTCGGCCAAAGAGAGAAAAGTGATAAGTGTTGTGTTTTTGATTTTCCAAAAAAAAATAAAATCAATTACCAAACTTCCAAAGTTAGTAAAGGTCTTTCACAAGTCAAGATAATGTGTTAAACAAGTAACACAAAATCCTCACTAACTTCCATCACCAGAAAGGTATATGTTGACTAGTGATGTGACTTAAGGTAGGCCCCACTTGATTCAAAATCTGAGTGGACCCGCAAACACATCCTGGGCTCGGTTTCGTTAATTCCGAATTAACGAATTTTCCGTTGCGACTTAATTAAATCAAATTTAATTAAATAATTATGCCTAGCAAAATTACTATTAAAGTCACTCGCGAATTAATTCTAAATTAATTCGTTCACCCGAATTAAATTCTAATTTTAATTTCGTTATGAAATCTAATTTCATTTAATATATCGAATATATTATTTTAATCGATTCATTCCAAATAATCGTTTTCTCTCTTCGATTCGAATTTTATCCCATATAAATTTTCGCCGTAATTAATCCCAGATTAATTTTCTCTCTCTTCTAATTAATCCCAGATTAATTATGTTCGAGTCATACGTCATCGGTGAATCTTCGGGAAGCGACCCATGAGATCCCTGGATATGTTGGCAGTAAATTCGGTCGTCGTACTATCCGAACACGTGCGTACCCAGTACCACGTTCTTACCAATTTACAAGACATGGTTGGCTTCTAGCAAAACACCGTGCCTACCAAATTCTCCAGAAATATTCTTTAAGGAATATATCATCTATGTCAGGCGTAGTATACGTAGTATTGCGTATTGCGATCCAGTATCTGATGTCACATGCAAGGCCTGTGGCTGGAATAGTGTCTGCCATGTACGAAGTGTTGGGGTTGGTGCTCAGAGCGCCAATTCGGGCCGTATTTATGTCTGATTCATGAATACAAACATCCCCTTATTCCATAATATTACTTATTTATGGTTGCACCTATTGTTCTTATATACGTATTCGATCTGATTACGATTAGATTGAAACTAAATGTGGTTAGTGATATGTATATATTAGACAAAGGCCTGATAATATATAATGCAGTACACAGTTACAAAGTTAGTTTGTAATTGACATTGGGAAATATCACTGCTATATGAATATTATCAAACATAGGTCCTGGTCAAGATTTGCTAACACGGGTCGGTTAGTCAAATCCGTTGAGACCAGTACATGTCGTATATCAAGACTTGGTCTGATGGTTTATCCCAATGAACCATGAGTCTAGGGAGACTCGTATAGACGTGTAGGTGTTTATAATGGATAAACACTGAACGGCTCACCGAAGATTCTTAATGGATGGTACACCAACGTCAATAAGAATCTTCTGGGTTGAGTAGCATAGTGGTCCTTCGACTTGAGACACCACTGTGGATGTATGAGACATCCTCCACACTTAGATGGCAGTCACGTCACCGATCTATTTAGATCAGACCTCCGCATGTTCGTTGGGTGTGGATCGATCCTCAGGATATCCTGTGTGTGTCAAGATAAGATCCGTCAGTTCTGTGTACAGAGCATAGGTAGTCCATATATATTTAGCAGTCTGTTAAATCTGTGGCCACAGTATACATCGGAAGTAAGTTCCGAGTGTTTTTTAGAGATTGCTAATAGATACGTCGACGAGATAATACCTATAGAGATTTGACGTTTACATCTATATCTCTGGGATTATCTGGATACCTGTGACGGAGAGATTATACGTATGCAATGACCTCGACCTGTATGATTCAGCTAGTTTATCTGTGATCGTCATAATCTACGGGTGGATAGATTATGCACATGAAATTGGATTTCATGACGGATATACCTGAATCTAGAGAGTCTCAATAATGAAACATACTCGTAGAGCACTAGAGCAACATTTATGAATAATGCTGATTATTTATAAATCGTTTAATCGTTAAACGAAAAATACATGAGAACGGGCCGAACCGTCATTTCCTAATTAATGTGTATTTGTATTTAATATATGATATTATTAAATACACATTAATAAATAGTCAAATAAAGGTATTTGACATATATATCATCAATATATGTATTTGAGATATTTAAAGTAAATATAATACATATATTTGATATATTTGTATTTAATTAATTATTTAATTATTTAATTGTTAAATGATTAATATAATTAAAATATAAATATATCACCAAATGATAAAGTTAGGAAGTGATTATAAGTTGCAATTGTTGACTTATACATTAAAGGAAAAGGTTGTCAAATTGATTTTGACTTCTTAAGATATTTGTTCAAAATTGTTTGAAAAATGAAAGTATCTTTTTCCTTTATTTTCCTTTAAATTCGGCCATACACTTTATAAATATAAGAGTTATATTTTTTCTTTGTTGCCATTGTTGACTTTGTTAGAAATATCATTAAAGTGTTTTTGATATTTTGACAACTTGGTAACATGAAATTCAAATGAAAATGAAATGAATATTTATTGTTTTTGTCCTTCACAAATTCGGCCAAGGCTTTGTTTGGAACAAGTATATATTGTTTTTCATTTCATTTGGATCTTAACCTAATACACTTTAAAGAAAAACTCCATTAATGGAAGCAAAGGAAGCTTGTGGAGAAAGAGAAGAAATCAAAGAAAGCTAGGATTTTAGTGAGTTTTTCAACTTGCTATTATAAAGGAAAATGTTCCTTAGGATCTAGGCTTTAACATATGATGTTCTTTAACATATGATGTTCTTAGGTTATTTCTTTCTTTATTCCTTGTGTTTTTGTTGATGGAAGTTTTGATGGAAGTGTTTAGCATGTATGATGAAAGAAGGTTGTGACTATTGTAGTTATAAGCTTTCTTTTAAGGTTTTGGAAACCTTGTTGCTAATCTAGAGTTGTTGACCCACTCTTAGATAACCTAGATTTGATCTTGAGTTGTTTCATTGTGTTGAGACTTTGATTGGATGGAAGAAAGATGATTAAAGTAATTGATTTAACCAATTTGGTCTAATTTGTCCAATTTGAAGAAATTGAAAAATTAGGGTTCATGACCAATTCCAAATTTGGGGCTTTTCATATATGTTGTGTATTTGTGTGTTTATATGATGCATATAAAGTTTCATGTTCATTGGATTACATCTTGATGTGTTTTGATGCATGAAATGACAAAATGCACAAATGTGCACCTTGGAGGGGCATTCGGCCAAGAGTCAAACTTTGGGGATTTTGGTGTTTTTGTGTTTTGATGTTTTGAACATGCTAAGTTCATCTTAGAAATGATTTAGAATCATTCAAAATTGATTAGATCAATTTCGGACTAAAATGGACAAAATACCAATGTAAGGGCATTTCGGTAAATTCACTTGAATATGATTCATTTGAATTTTATTTCATAATTTGATTATTGGAATGTTAAATAAATATGTTTATTTAATTAATCCGAGAAAAAGTTTTGAAATCGGAAAATACGATCTTCCACCGCTTCCGCTGCGTTACCGGATTTAGCCTCTAAAACCCCTACAAAATGGTATCAGAGCGAGTCTGATTCTAGGCCTCCATAAATGATTAGCTTGTTTTATTCAATATTTAATCATGGTTTTTTCTTGACTTTATACATGCATGTTATAATCTAATGGATTAGATTTGGGTGTATGAACTTAATGGAATATCCCCGCTTAATAAGGTTTTAAAGTAACTTGTATTTGGAATACTTGTTCTTTGTCCGTCTTGTCAATACGGTTTATAAATATCTTTTCGTTGACTACATCTGAGACCATGCCTCTGCTGTGAGGGTGTAGCTGATAGAAATTTATTTATGCCGAATGTATATTAGATACTAGATAAATTCAAGCGAAAGCGGAATCCTGAACGTGCCCTGCTGTCAGGGTTACGCAAGTAACTTGAGTTTATCATTGACGAGTTTAACCTTGGTACGTCTCCTTGTGGGCCTGCCTTCGCAGCGACAACGAGAAACGGCCAGGACCGGAACCTCGGAGTCACTAGTGAGTGATTGACAATTAGTTGTCTACCTGTGAATATACGTAGGCGAGACCGTGCCTCTGCTGTGAGTCGAAATATATTCGTGGGGTCCTCTTCCTATTATGGAATTCGATTTAATTATTGAATTCTCGTCTTTCCGTTGGGGATTACGGCATTACGTAAAAATAGTGGGAGGCACTGCTAAGTTTAAAATATTCCATAACTTAGGCAGTGTATGTTATTATGGAAATTGCCGCTTGTTTGTTTCCTTATTCTATTGTTTATATAGAATTAAACTTTTATTTACTGCACACATATTTTGATATGTTATCTGACTTGACTCTTGGTTGCAGTTATTCTAGAATAGGTTCTAGATACTACTAGACTAGGATATTATTAGATTGTCTAAACCCGGGAACTATTGTTCTGATTTTCTTCAAAAATAAAGATGGTTAGTGACTTAGTTTCTAAGTCATGATAGATAATCTAGATAGATATCCCTTTATATATAATACTTTAGAGATAATAGTTTTTTATATGCAGTAAGAATTGACTTGAATTAGTTCATGTCTCGAGATTCTTGACTGGCATTTAGAAAGCCCCCTTAGGTATTTGTTTATCTAGTAATGACGTTTCTAAGCTTTAATTACCTTTAGAGGTAATGTGTCTGACACAATTTGCTAATCAGTTATTTACAATTGTTGTGAATAGTTGAATGCAAATAGTAAAGCTAAAAAAAGGAGATGCGTATATTTGTGTATAGAAAATATCGATTTTCACAAATACAACAACTATAGGTATTGGATACCAGATCTCCCGTCCAGTTATTTGAAATATTGGTTAACGATTGTTTTGATATTTGATATCGGAACTCGCGACTATTGGATAGTCACTTATTCTTTATAAACAATTGTTACATATTTTATAATAACTAGTAGTGTCATTGACGTAGAGATAAACATTAAGAAAATTATTCGGTAAAGTAAATAATTTAGAACGGTGCTTTATGAATTTAATCACTTAAGCATTTGATGCTTATTCCGTATGGTAAAGGATGGTTTGATACTAGATCACACCACACATCCTTATCCATTTAATGAATATTGTAGTCAGGAAAGTGATTAAGATCTTGTTTAACCAATGATTGTCATTGACCACCAAATTTATTTAACTGATACATTGGATGTATGTAGTTTTATAAATAATAATACTTAAGGTAGTTTTATTTATTTCGTAACTTAGTTGATGAATTGTCATAACTTAGTTACGTGTTTCTGAAGGAACACATATTGAAAGTTGAAAGTATCAGAACTTTCAATCTGTTCTGATGAAACGTAGATTGAACATTTTTGACTTGTTCAAATATATTCAATCTGAAGAATTTTGAAAACTTGATCCTTAAAATTCATTACATGTCTTTGAATTGTTCAAAGATCTTTGATACGATCAAACATATGAATTTAAAGCATTAGTTCTAAGGTTATTCAGTGAATATGATTCATATTCAATATTGTTCTTCCACGATTCCATCTTGATGGAATTGAGTAGTGGGAGCAATTGAATCTTATATGATTTGATTCGTTTGATATTGAATGTTACCAAATTAGTTTCAATACTCTTGGGGTTATACTCCAGTAACACTGATTCATCTCTTTAATTAAATGTTCCATTATTTTCTACAGTTGCATATATGATATGTATAGGTAGAAAAATCCGAATCTTGAAAGGTTTAAGATTTGAATGTTTCTTTTGTATAATAGTTATCTAATGGAAATTACTTACACCTCGGAGGTATAAGTAAAAGTTTATCGTTTATTCTGTTTAATAGAATATTGTATTCTATTTAATAGAATATCTTTCCTACGATTCTAAGTAATAAAATCGTTTTATTACTTGGTGTGTAACATCAGATGTTAACTATTGTAGAAATGACTTGACTTATTGAAGTCAAATGTGAAAATGATAAATTAAAATGGAACTATGTAATTAATAAGATGAAACAACCCTTATACATCTTCCGTGCAAGTCCAATAGGATAACAGATCATTCACGAGTATTTGATACTTAATGGTTCCGTGTTTTCTTAATGAAGGAAAATTATCCTATGAATTTAATGGAAGCGATATTTGATATCAATTCTGGAAGTTCACCATTGAACCTTAGATCTAAGATTGTTCATAGCTTACTACGATCAAGTTTTGAACTTGATTACGCTTTCATTATGAATTAGTTCATGATATGTGCTAATTGTTTGCAAAACGGAAGCAATGTGAGCTTATTAAAGGTTTGACCTTTATAGTATGACAGTGAGAAAAGTTATACTCAGCAATCTATTGTAGATTCTGAGAAAACTTATCTCTAGTCACGCTAATGAACAATTAAAGATATAATGGTTAATGTTGATAATAAACTGTATATTTTAGCTAAAGAATGCAAAGTGGCGTTTTTGGATGACTTATCAGATAAGAGATCAGTTGTGATTTCCTTATTTGAAGAGTTCATTCTGAAATGGCCATAGAGTTTGTGTTCTGCTGAGATCGCAGTTTAGTGTGCTAGCTTATAGAGCCTATTGTAGACTCGGATAAGTCTTCCAGAAATATGTGTTCTCTATTTTTGATATCGTCAGATTGTCTGATCTTGTGGTATATAGAATACATATGTGATTAGAAGGGTTAGTGGGAGCGTACATATACTTTCTAGTGTTATATATTAACGACATTGTCATTATTATAGTAATAATGAGATGTTTATGAGGTAAAAGATTTACCTAAATCTTCTTTACTCCGTGAAAGCAGTGGGAGTAGTCTCTGTTATATTTGATATAAAGTTTTATATATGATATGAAACTTGGAGATTGTGAGATACCCCTATTAGTCGTACATTAGATATGATCTAATGAAGGACATAACAAGGCTATCTGTATGACAGTTAGTATAACTGTTCGACAGTTATTGTATGTCTTATACATAATATTCATCTTTCGTAAAGGATGATTCCTTTCGAGAAAGAGATATTGATTAGAATGTCTAAACAATATTATGTATCATTTGATGATGACATAGTGAATACTTTATTATATGCGATTATCGATGTCGATTTAATCGTAATTGTTACGAGTTATTTTGACCTTTATAGACCATATGATGGATCTTGAAACACGTTCTTTGTGATCTTTGAGATATTAAGAACGAGTTTCTAATTATGGAGAATATAGTCTGCAACCATTAGGGTCATATTAGTTTTGAGACTAATTATGACGTTAGACAGTCTACGTCATAAAGAGTCAGAAAAGATGCAGTGGGAGTGTCACGAATGATTCTACTTTTATAGTGGAATTAAATGCCAACTTATAAAGTATTGACTTATGAAGTTGCATAGTGACCTTATAAAATAGAAGTTTTGAATTGTTATTGTGCTTGCGGTTGTCTTCATAGTATTTTGGATTTGATCCTTAAAGACTTGGACAACTCAGTAGCTGTAGCATAATACTGATGTAGCATCAGAGTCATATTAATGTATAATCTAGATTCTACAAAATATGAATGATGCTGACTATGAGAAACGATGGAGTTTGTTTGCCAAACTCAATATGTCATAGCGGATTTGTTTTTGTTGCCTACCTCTTAAGTACTGGGTGAGCTTTTGAGGACCATGTGCATACGATGCACATTGAGACATGTATATGATACCGTGGATTGGCACTAGAGCAAGTGGGAGAAATTGATGGGGTTGGTGCTCAGAGCGCCAATCCGGGCCGTATTTATGTCTGATTCATGAATACGAACATCCTCTTATTCCATAATATTACTTATTTATGGTTGCACCTATTGTTCTTATATACGTATTCGATCTGATTACGATTAGATTGAAACTAAATGTGGTTTAGTGATATGTATATATTAGACAAAGGCCTGATAATATATAATGCAGTACACAGTTACAAAGTTAGTTTGTAATTGACATTGGGAAATGTCACTGCTATATGAATATTATCAAACATAGTTCCTGGTCAAGATTTGCTAACATGGGTCGGTTAGTCAAATCCGTTGAGACCAGTACATGTCGTATATCAAGACTTGGTCCGATGGTTTATCCCAATGAACCATGAGTCTAGGGAGACTCGTATAGACGTGTAGGTGTTTATAATGGATAAACACTGAACGGCTCACCGAAGATCCTTAATGGATGGTACACCAACGTCAATAAGAATCTTCTCGGGTTGAGTAGCATAGTGGTCCTTCGACTTGAGACACCACTGTGGATGTATGAGACATCCTCCACACTTAGATGGCAGTCACGTCACCGATCTATTTAGATCAGACCTCCGCATGTTCGTTGGGTGTGGATCGATACTCAGGATATCCTGTGTGTGTCAAGATAAGATCCGTCAGTTCTGTGTACAGAGCATAGGTAGTCCATATATATTAGCAGTCTGTTAAATCTGTGGCCACAGTATACATCGGTAAGTAAGTTCCGAGTGTTTTTTAGAGATTGCTAATAGATACGTCGATGAGATAATACCTATAGAGATTTGACGTTTACATCTATATCTCTGGGATTATCTGGATACCTGTGACGGAGAGATTATACGTATGCAATGACCTCGACCTGTATGATTCAGCTAGTTATCTGTGATCGTCATAATCTACGGGTGGATAGATTATGCACATGAAATTGGATTTCATGACGGATATACCTGAATCTAGAGAGTCTCAATAATGAAACATACTCGTAGAGCACTAGAGCAACATTTATGAATAATGCTGATTATTTATAAATCGTTTAATCGTTAAACGAAAAATACATGCGAACGGGCCGAACCGTCATTTCCTATTAATGTGTATTTGTATTTAATATATGATATTATTAAATACACATTAATAAATAGTCAAATAAAGGTATTTGACATATATATCATCAATATATGTATTTGAGATATTTAAAGTAAATATAATACATATATTTGATATATTGTATTTAATTAATTATTTAATTATTTAATTGTTAATGATTAATATAATTAATAATAAATATATCACCAAATGATAAAGTTAGGAAGTGATTATAAGTTGCAATTGTTGACTTATACATTAAAGGAAAAGGTTGTCAAATTGATTTTGACTTCTTAAGATATTTGTTCAAAATTGTTTGAAAAATGAAAGTATCTTTTTCCTTTATTTTCCTTTAAATTCGGCCATACACTTTATAAATATAAGAGTTATATTTTTCTTTGTTGCCATTGTTGACTTTGTTAGAAATATCATTAAAGTGTTTTTGATATTTTGACAACTTGGTAACATGAAATTCAAATGAAAATGAAATGAATATTTCTTGTTTTTGTCCTCACAAATTCGGCCAAGGCTTTGTTTGGAACAAGTATATATTGTTTTTCATTTCATTTGGATCTTAACCTAATACACTTTAAAGAAAAACTCCATTAATGGAAGCAAAGGAAGCTTGTGAGAAAGAAAGAAGAAATCAAAGAAAGCTTGGATTTTAGTGAGTTTTTCCAACTTGCTATTATAAAGGAAAATGTTCCTTAGGATCTAGGCTTTAACATATGATGTTCTTAGGTATTTCTTTCTTTATTCCTGTGTTTTTGTTGATGGAAGTTTTGATGGAAGTGTTGAGCATGTATGATGAAGGAAGGTTGTGACTATTGTAGTTATAAGCTTTCTTTTAAGGTTTTGGAAACCTTGTTGCTAATCTAGAGTTGTTGACCCACTCTTAGATAACCTAGATTTGATCTTGAGTTGTTTCATTGTGTTGAGACTTTGATTGGATGGAAGAAAGATGATTAAAGTAATTGATTTAACAATTTGGTCTAATTTGTCCAATTTGAAGAAATTGAAAAATTAGGGTTCATGACCAATTCCAAATTTGGGGCTTTTCATATATTTTGTGTATTTGTGTGTGTATATGATGCATATAAAGTTTCATGTTCATTGGATTACATCTTGATGTGTTTTGATGCATGAAATGACAAAATGCACAAATGTGCACCTTGGAGGGGCATTCGGCCAAAGAGTCAAACTTTGGGGATTTTGGTGTTTTTGGTGTTTTGATGTTTTGAAACATGCTAAGTTCATCTTAGAAATGATTTAGAATCTTCAAAATTGATTAGATCAATTTCGGACTAAAATGGACAAAATACCAATGTAAGGGCATTTCGGTAAATTCACTTGAATATGATTCATTTGAATTTTATTTATAATTTGATTATTGGAATGTTAAATAAATATGTTTATTTAATTAATCCGAGAAAAAGTTTTGAAATCGGAAAATACGATCTTCCACCGCTTCCGCTGCGTTACCGGATTTAGCCTCTAAAACCCCTACACGAAGCATATATCGGATCACAAGCAACTAGTCTCTATAATCGGATAATCATGACCTTGTCATATTATCCCGATAGTTGCAACATAATAGAGAACCAGTTTTGTATCCCTACGTGATCATCATCTATATATGACTGAAGTGATACTTTCGTCTTGACATCACACCTAATACACTACGATTCTCAATAAACCCAGAAAAGGCGTATACAGAACCTGTTAAAGTCCCGGATGGCCAAAACCAAAGCGTATTGATTGTCGCAAGTATTAGCGATGCAAGTCTTAGGTTAAGACCAAATACACCTACCCTGATGCGGATTCCCATAGACACATAGTCATACTACCAATGAGATTCTGCGGGGTCTATCCAGAGCGAAGTTGTTCCCGTACCATCGGTAAACACAACCTCCTATCACACTTGGATAAGTATCCAATACTTAAATATATAAGAACTATGCCGTTATGCTCCCACAACGCGCACAAGTGCAATACTAGTTTATTCCGCATTATCGATGTCCAGTCTCGATAATACTACGACTAGAGATATTTAATGATTAAACCTTTGTGGATTGATATCATCTCATATCTTATTACGGAACTAATTATAAAGACTTTTATCATTCATATATTAAAGTAATCTAATTACAAAATGATAAAATAGCAATTTCTATTGTCACATAGTTAATTTGTACAAAAACCACAATGTCTTTTACAAATAGTGACGTTATGGGTCATAATTGTCCAACAATATGGATGTTCATAGGGTCAGGTTAACCCGACCCGACCCGACCCGACGCAACCGAGTCGAGTTTGCAAAATTATAAATGTAATTTCGAATTACAGTGAACCTAGCCCGTAAAATTAGATCAGGTCGCAGGTTTAGTGTAAAAATTGGATTTGACCTGACCGACTCAATTTTGATGGTTTTCCCTTTTTCCTCTATAGTAAATTATCATAATTTGGGTTATTTACAAATTCTATCAAAATTATATAATTTAAAAATATATATTATGTATTTTTCTGACCCGATCCACTTTTTTCTAACCCAACCCACATTGACCCGACCTACGCGGTTTATTTTCAAATTTTGAATTTCGGATCTTCCGACCCCACCCGACTCAGGAACACCTAGCGGAACGTTCATAGAAAATTAACAAGAGGTGTGTAGCCTTTTGACCTCTAAAACACTAAATTCCAGTTTCCGAAAGATTGTGTAGTCAATTCTGTTCTATCTAGTGAGGGTGATGAATTTTACAGAAATTATCAACCACATGAAACACAAGTGGCACTGTAAATCAAGTCAATCAAACAAGGCAGAAGCCTTTGTGCAAGTAATTTTTGTCTATTCCTTTTCCGGGTACCCATTTTTCCCCAATCCTAGTAAAATTTAATGTTGAATGATGACTTTTTAGAAACATATTTTTCACGAGTTTCATCATTTTCCTGAACAGCAGCCAGTAATAATGTCCTCACCAAACCCAAGTTGTATAATTTGTGGGAAATGGGTCATTCATGTACTAAGTTCTTAGGTTGCTGTTAAAAAATAAATCATTCTTGAATTTACTCGTGTTAAGTCTTTGATTCATGAAAAGTTCATCTGAGTTTAAGGGAAAAAATCTTTTTTTTTTTAAAGCCCCCTTGTCGGTTCTGTTTATGTCTAGCTTAGCTTAGAAAACAAGGTCTGTGTTGTTGGGTTATATTGTCCCATAATGAGATATCTTGTGGTTATGGCACTGTTTGTTCTTATAAGTGGAGTTTTTGGTGGTTTTGTTTGCTGTCAAAGGCCTGCTGTTGTGAACGTTGGTGCAATTTTTACTTTTGATTCAGTTATTGGTAGAGCTGCAAAGGTGGCAATGGAAGAAGCAGTTTCTGATGTTAATGCTGACCCAATGATTCTCAATGGGACTGAGTTGAAGTTGTTAATGAAGATGTCAATTGCAATGTCTTCTTGGGTTCCATTGAAAGTGAGTTGAATATCTCTTGCTTGAATTTACATTTTTTTTGTTTTTGTTTTCTTGTGGATGCTTTGATTGAGGTTTTGCAGAATTCTTGATATGAATGTGTTTTTCTTTAATGGGTATTTAGCAATTCAATGAATAATTATGTTGATGCAAAGATTATTAACTTAATTTGACTTTCTGAGTTCTTCTTTAGAGCAGCACAATTTTTTTGGCCATTTGAGTTTGTGAGGAATCTGTTATCTGTGAACCCCTTCTGTTTTTTGAACTGTTTATGTGCAATTCTATCAGATTTTGACATGCTCATGCATAATTTTGCTTTTCTACATCATATTTACTGATAACAAAGATTAATATTCATGTTCTGTACTCGGAATTGGGGTTCTTGCAAACTAAATTATTGTTATTGCAACTTTTTATTCTTTGTACAGCTTTTCAACTAATTGAGGACGAGGTTGTGGCCATAATTGGCCCCCAGTCTTCATCAATAGCACATATGATATCTGAAGTCGCAAATGGTCTCAAAGTGCCCCTTGTTTCATATGGTGCCACTGATCCAACTTTGTCTGTGCTCCAATTTCCTTACTTCATCAGAAGTACCCAAAGTGACTCCTACCAAATGACTGCTATGGCAGATTTTGTCGACTTTATGAGTGGAAGGAAATTATTGCCATTTATGTGGATGATGATTATGGGAGGAATGGCATAGCTGCTTTAAATAATATGCTTGAAAGAAGATGGCAAAAGTTTCATATAAACTACCTTTACCCGTTCAATTTAATCAGCATGACATTATAGATTTGCTCAATAAATCTAAACTGCTTGGTCCTCGTGTGTATATTGTTCATGTTAATCCTGACCCCGGATTGAGAATCTTTACTACGGCCCAAAAACTTCAAATGCTGACCAGCAACTATGTGTGGCTTGCAACAGATTGGCTTTATGCTACCTTAGATTCTTTCTCTCCTATGAACCAATCGTCACTCCGTATCCTCCAAGGAGTAGTCGGGCTTCGTCAACATACTCCGGAGTCCATCACTAAGAAGGCCTTCTTATCTCGGTGGAGTGAAATGCAGCAGAAAGGATTAGTGAGTACTGGGTTGAATACCTATGGGCTTTATGCTTATGATACAGTCTGGGCAGTTGCACGCGCAATTGATAAGTTTCTAGATGAAAACAATATCACCTTTTCTGTAAGTGATGAGTTGCTTGATAAAGCAACTAAAATACAACTGGAGCAGCTCAAAGTATTTGATGGTGGGGCTTTTCTACTTGGGAAATTATTGCAGACAAACTTCACCGGTTTAACAGGTCAAGTTCTCTTTAATCAAGATCGTAACATAGTGAGTGGTGGTTATGATGTCATTAACATTGACAAGATGGAAATTCACAGGGTTGGTTATTGGTCTGATGGTCTTGGTTTCTCAGATTTACCCCCGGAAACTCTTAAAGGGAAACATAATATTCATTCCGAACTGGGGTGGAAGCTTCAAAATATTACGTGGCCTGGTGGAAAAACTGAGAGACCACGTGGTTGGGTAATTGCAGATGATGGAAGACCACTGAGAATTGGAGTGCCAAAGAGAGCCAGCTTTGTTGATTTTGTTACAGAAGATCACAATAGCCATAAAATCCAAGGATACTGTATTGATGTATTCCTCGAAGCACGGAAACTAGTGCCATATGATGTGCCTTACAAATTTGAGCTTTTGGGGATGGTCTGTCCAATCCTAGTTATGACGGGCTTGTGAAAATGGTGGCAAATGATGTAAGTGGATAGCATTGTTTCATAATTGTCAAATTTACAAGGAAACATTAATTTTAATGAGGTCTTTAATCAAGACTAATGACTTAATGATCTGTCTCTAGTCTGAACCCAGCATTCGCAAAGGGAAGATTTGTTGGCAGATTAAATTTGATTGTAAAACCTTTTTTATGTTTCGAAACTGTGGCTGCAGGTGTTTGATGCAGCTGTTGGGGACATTGCAATTGTCACAAATCGAACAAGGATTGTGGATTTTTCTCAGCCTTATATTGCTACTGGTCTAGTCATAGTGGCTCCTATAAGAATCACAAATCAAGTGCTTGGGTTTTTCTCAAACCATTTACAGTGGAGATGTGGTGTGTTACTGCAGCTGCTTTCGTGATGGTTGCCATCGTTATCTGGATTCTCGAGCATCGAGTCAATGATGATTTCCGAGGTCCTCCTAGAAGACAGCTTATCACAATGTTTCTGTAAGTCTTTTTGGTAAAAAGTTCGGTGTTGATTTAGATGAAATCGATTGTTTGCCTCGGATGACTAATCTGTGAACTTATTTAATCCTTTTCAGGTTCAGTTTCTCTACATTATTTAAGACAAATCGTAAGTAAAGTTTTTGGCTTTTATAGTCTCGAGAGATTTTTTATTCTATTTCTTCTTGTTTTTACTTGCTCTGTCCTTCTGTGAGTAAAATAGCAGTGATGTTATAAGATCGAGTCATGCTTGAGTTTGATAATATATATTTTGTTCTTAGCCTGTAAATAAAAATGTTGACTATCTCTGCAATACACAAAGCCCTTTCTACATTGTTATGTTTTCTTAAGAAACTTGTTTCTGAAATTGCATGTTTGCAGTTTGCACGAATGACTTGTCAGATACTATTGTTAATCTTTGTTAAATTTTAGATTTTCATTGAATTTACAGCTTGCCATCACATGAAGCACATTTGTACGTCTTGTATTTCATTTTTCTCAGTTTGTTGCCTCATATGGAAGTGTTTCGATTAATGTGTCCTTAAAACAATCTTCTTGGTTTGAACATAGTATTGGTTTCTCAACACATTCTTAATAAACTGAAAAGATGAAAGGTCGCAAAGATATATTTTTTGGTTTTTAATCCCCTCCTATTATAGATTTTCATGTTCATTTAAAATATGTTAAGAGTTTCATTGTTTTCCCATTAAATCACAGAGGAAGCTACTGTAAGCACACTGGGACGATTTGTGATGGTGGTGTGGCTTTTCTTATTGATGGTGATAACTTCAAGCTACACTGCAAGCTTGAGTTCAATTCTCACAGTTCAACAGCTTTCACTTCTATCAAGGGAATTGACAGCTTGATCACGAGTGATTGGCCTATTGGGTACCAAGTGGGATCATTTGCTTACAACTATCTCTTGGATAGTCTTCACATACGTCAGTCAAGACTCGTTTCTCTTGGCTCCCCAGAAGCTTACGAAAGAGCTCTGCGGCAGGGGCCAAGTAATGGAGGGGTGGCAGCTATCGTGGACGAACTTCCATACGTGGAGTTGTTTCTGTCAAACCAAACTGATTTTGGAATTATTGGGAAACCATTTACCAAAAGTGGATGGGGATTTGTAAGTAGCTTCTTTTTTATAAGCATAAGTGTGCATTTTTATGTACATTACGTATAGCATTATATTCAGAATTCTGTGCAGTAGGTAATTGTGCAACATAATGATCTCTCTATATGCAGTGATCTGAAAATGTTCATAGATGTGAGTTAGCAACTCCTTTTCTGCTTTTAAAGAGAGATGGAGACAAACTAAAGCAGAAGATCCTGATTGTCTTAGCTTTATTCCACCATTATTTTGTTAATTTGTTTTACACTCTAGGCATCCGGAATGAATGATTGTGCTGTATACGAATTAGCTGTATCTTGATCCTAGATATTACTGCTCACTAAGTCATAGTATAGCTGCCACATTAAATCTAGCATCATTAAATTTGAAGGAAAACAGTTTACGAAATATGATTCTGCTAGTGATCTTTTTACGACATTATCTAACAATTTCATTACACTCGATTAGGCTTTCCAAAGGGATTCTCCACTAGCTGTAGACATGTCCACAGCAATCTTAAAACTTTCCGAGAATGGAATGCTTCAGAAGCTTCGAGAGAAGTGGTTTTGTAAAGAGGGTTGTCCAGAAGAGAGGAGACAGAATTCTGAGCCTCACCAACTTCATTTAATCAGCTTCTGGGGTCTATATATTCTCTGTGGTATCATCACTCTCACTGCTTTGCTAGTTTTCCTGATAAGAATGGTTCGCCAGTATGTCCATTACAAGCAACAGCAGAGGCACCCTCACTCACCTTTATCCTCAAGTTCATCAAGCACTAGCTGCTCAAAGGTCATCTACAACTTTTTTGACTTCGTAGATGAGAAGGAAGAAGCTATCAAGAAAATGTTTACTCAATGTGATTATCCCCAAGTTCATGGGAATTCAACAAGATAAAGAAGTATCTGTTTGAAGGAAATTGGTGGATAAACCGATACTATTGTGCAATTTAGAGTTTAGTATTGAAACAGAATCACAAGTAGTTTATGTACATATCATCTTATATGTATTACTTCCCAGAATTCGTAAAGTATGTAAAAATGTATATAGCAATGTTGCTGATGTTTTTTTTTTTTAACATTGTATTAAAAGTTTCCTTAAGACTTAATTTAAGAGTATTTTAAATTTCCCAACTTGTTTTTTTTTAGATGAAATTCATTCATATATAAAGACATAAGGATGTAATTACATGGTCATAATAGGTCGAATATATTTTAGGATACCTTAAGATTCGAGCTAAATTAGGATAAAATCTAACAAGTAAAAACAATATATGTATTATGTGTGAATATATATCACACATAAAACTACTTGGATGCAGGAAGAATTACGGTATTGACATGTCCCCACCTCACTCAGCCTCAGTACAAAGTCGGTAATTATATACTCTTAACTAGAAGTGAACCAATATGATACACATGGTACATAAAAGTTTTACAATAATATACAATTAATTTAATACATAACTGTAGACAACAGAACCTGGGCGACGCTGTTCTAGGCTCGCGGCCTAGTTGGGAAGTATGAAATAACATGGAGTCGCCACCCGGTGTGAACCGGGACAAAGATTTAAGGCCGCACTCACCCCTCGCAAGGGAAGACCTCAAACCGTTGGGTTCGAAATGGTCCCTTACTTATGTCACTTGTGATGATATAATTTGTGCAATAAACTAACCGAATCTATTCATCATTCATGATCAAGGGTACTTAGATCTAACATGCTTTCATCCAAATAATTTCACGCAATGTAACACAACAAGCATATTGAACCATTAAATCAACATGTATAAATCATTACCCAAACGCATCATAAACTAAGAACATGCATAATGAACAACCTAAACATGCTTTAACAATAAATAACAAACTAAATTAAACCATGCTTTAAATAATAAACATATAACCTAAAGACTATAACATGCTCAAATACAAATTAGGATGAGACGAGATGCGTGTATCTTAAGTGGTACGTGGCATTGTATCCCGAGTGCAGACCATACTACCGTCCATTCGGAGTCGGCTATGGAATTTACGTCCGGGTTTCCATCCGATATACCACAAAAGGGGACACATATCCCGCTCATCCAACAATCACATCATGCTTCAAACGACTCTCATGCAATTATATATCAAATAAATAAAACAAAGATAAAGAAGATAAGTAGAAAGGTGCCCTCAGGTCTAACCTCTTTTGTCGTCTAAGAAAGGGCGTTACACGTCCGTTGGAAGGGTGAATGATCCGCTACTCTTTTAGTTCACCAATTCAACGTCTTTCCTCGCTGTTTTGCTGTTCGGGCTGCTGTTTCAAGTCCGTTTCGCTGCTGTTTCGCTGCTACGTTTCAGGTCACTGTCTTGGTGGTTTGGCGGACTGTTTTGGGTGATTTTGAAGGCTTAGGGAGGTGCGTTTGTGGGATATTTTTAGGGAAACTTTATGGAGGTTTTTTTGGGGGGGGGGGGTTTTCTAGGTGATTTTAGGGCTGTTTTATGGGCTAAAGTCGCAGATAATACTGACCAGAACAGTAAGCTAAACTCGGCAGTTCACTAGTGCAGTGAAGCCGTTTTCAGGGCTGACTTGGGCGCACAATTGGGGCTACTTTTGGGGATATTTTGCGACTTTAGGTTGTGAATAAGGTTTATTTGAGGGTGTTTTGGGGCTGTGAATGGTGGCTAAAGACGCAGCAAAGAGGGCTTAAGTTTGGGTGTTGGGCGTGAAGGTGTAGATGAAGAAAGTGGATTTGCGGCACTAAAGGGTGATTTTGGCTTGATGATTCGGCAATGGAGGCTTGAAGGAGATCCTTGGGCGTGCAAGGAGGCTTAGATGAGTGTCTTAGGCGTGCTTGAGGGATATGTATGTGCTAGGTTTTGAATGGGGGTGAAGGCCTCTTTTTATAGGCAAAGAGAGAAGAGCTTTCCTAATTTGAATAGGAAAGAATCTCCTAATTGGTTTCTAATAAGGAATAGATCTCCTAATTGGATTTGTGATTGGATTTGATTTGGTAGGGATTTGATTTGATTTGATTTCTTTTATTTAGGTAAGGATTTTATTTGATTTAAACATGTGATAAATGTGCATATACCTAAATAAAGGCACTATGGGCGTGAATCCCCCTCCTTGGGCATGGGCTTGGTTTGACTTGGTTTGACTGGGTTGACTTGGGTATTTGGGCTTGGTTTGGGTTAGGTATGTGGTCTATGGGAGTTTTGGGCCTAAGGTGAGCTTAGAAACGGAGGTATAACAAGCAACCGAAGCGAAAACAACGAGATTAAATCCATCAAAAATTCTATTTTCCAACTTTACCCTTCCAACGTCCGTTTCCCGCGACTTTCATGACTAAAGAAGTAGTTGCCTCCATACGAGACTCATCATTGGGCTAATGTGTAAAAATACAATGCCTACAGTCGCCCCCACTTTGATGGGACTTGTGCAGTGTGTGACAATGACAATCCTATCAAAGTACGTGCAATGCATTTTTACTTACCTGGCTCGCCAGCTGTCACCTGGTCTGCCTGCTGTGCTGAGTTGAAATGCTAACCCCGTACCTAGGGCGTCGCGGTTGCGTCTCCAAACCTAGAGTGCCGCAGTGATGATATTGGTTGTCTGAGTGCTAACCTCATACCTAGGGTGTCGCAGTGACGCCTCCGTACCTAGAGTGCCACAAATGTCTGAATAGTCCACATGCCGTACCTGGCGTGCTAACCCCGTACCTAGGGCGTCGCTGTGGTCTGAATGCTAACCCCGTACCTAGGGTGTCGCGGTGACGTCTCCGTACCTAGAGAGCCACGAATGTCTGAATAGTCCACATGCCGTACCTGGCGTGCTAACCCCGTACCTAGGGCGTCGTTGTGGTCTGAATGCTAACCCCGTACCTAGGGGTGTCGGAGTGACGCCTCTGTACCTAGAGTGCCACAAATGTCTGAATAGTCCACATGCCGTACCTGGCGTGCTAACCCCGTACCTAGGGCGTCGCTGTGGTCTGAATGCTTACGGGTGTACCGGTCCCGGGCGTCGGGGGGGTGACGTCTCCGTACCTAGAGAGCCACAAATGTCTGAGTGCTAACCCCGTACCTAGGGTGTCAGCAGTGACGTCTCGTACCTAGAGAGCACAAATGTCTGAATAGTAACCCCGTACCTAGGGTACGGGGGGTGGCGGGGTGACGTCTCCGTACCTAGAGAGCCACAAATATCTGAGTGCTAACCCCGTACCTAGGGTGTCGCAGTGATGCCTCCGTACCTAGAGTGCCACAAATGTCTGAATGCTAACCTCGTACCTAGGGTGTCGCGGTGACATCTCCGTACCTAGAGAGCCATAAATGTCTGAGTGCTAACCCCATACCTAGGGTGTCGCGGTGACGCCTCCGTACCTAGAGTGCCACAAATGTCTGAATGCTAACCCCGTACCTAGGGTGTCGCAGTGACGTCTCCGTACCTAGAGAGCCATAAATGTCTGAGTGCTAACCCCGTACCTAGGGTGTCGCGGTGATATCTCCATACCCGGAGTGCCGTACCTGGCAAAACTGATCTGATGTCTCCATACCCGGAGTGGCGTCCTTGGCAGAAACTGATTTGAACCAATGTGGGCCTCGCCCGCAGAATGCCATACCCGGCAGATCTGATGCTGAACCTAATGTGGGCCTCGCCCTCTGAATGCCATACCTGGCGGAACTGATACTGAACTTATATGGGCCTCGCCCCGTGAATGTCATACCCGGCAAGTCTACTACTGATGCCAATTCTCTATTTTGCACACTGTAGTGCCTCTCTTCGAGATAATCTTGATAGCCAAACATATTTTTGTCCTCAACGGATGCTTCACGTCAAAGCCAAAGAATCTTCAAAGTACTCGACATACTCAAACCCAATCCTCTGAATGGGTGATCTGAACTAGACTCCTAGTGTGTGTGTGTGCGCTAAGGCTCTTTCGCAGCTTATTCCTTAAGTCAGCCAACTCGATGATTTCGCTTCGGAGAATCGGATCAGTGGGTCTAACCAACCTGGATGTCTGGGTCACATTCTATGATTACTGTAGCATACTTAACATGATATGGTCTTCTTTTATTGCATCGTCTCTTTCTTTTCATTATTTTCCTTCATTTTTTTTTTTTTTTCTTTTTTTTCTTTTCTTTTTCTGACTCACCTACCCTTTAAGGTAGCATTTCTCCTCATGGTGGTCCTAATACTCGCCCATGGGTAGCTTCACGCTTATCGGTTATAGGCGGTCTATTTCTTTTCTTTTCATTGTAGAGACTTTTCTTTCTTTATTTTCCAACCATATCATGTATCGTAGCAAAGGCAAATCAGTGTGGACATCCAGGCAAACGGTCATTCACCAATCCACCATCTCTTCAACTAGTCATCTCATCAACCGCTCAGGCTTCTACTGTTGAGATACCTTTATCAAGTGCTTCATGAGTCCAGCCGAGATCAATCCATTCAGAATACCGGATAAGAGCGCGTCTCGCGCTTCTCGCTTCTAAGGCTTCTCCCTACAGCACATAATGTCATCACCGAACATATGTTTAACCATCAAAGACTTCTCTCTCACTTTTTTTTTTTTTACTCACTCAATCAAAGGAATTCTTCCTCTTTACTGCTGACCATGTGGGCTTCGCCCCGAGATCCATACCCGAAATTCAAACTCAAAATGGGCCTTAACCCTTAGATTACCATCTGAATCTTAACACCGATATGGACCTCAGCCCTAGGATTTCTTCTCAAATTCAATACAGTGCTTTCGTTGTTTCTGATTGGCTTTCTTTGTCGCTTTCTCTTTTATTCTTCGATACCTGTGAATATAAAACAAAAACACAAAACACGCAAAAAAAAGGAATGCAATAATGGGTTATATGTGTGCATGCATTCATGAGTTCTCTTTATCCCATTGGGTTAGGTCTTCTGCGGATGACTATTCAGTCTTCTGTCCCTCAGGCAAAATACAACTTCAATCTGTCAACATTGATCGGCTCGGTGAACTCATTCCCTTCCAAGTCCGACAGTCTCACTGCTCCATTTCCCATTACCTTCTAAACAATGTATGGTCCTTCCCAATTTGGTCTGAACTTCCCTCTTGGGTCTGTCGTCGACGGCTTCGACTACTTAAGTACTAGATCACCTTTCTTGATCTTGGTAGGACGCACCTTCTTATTAAATGCTCGGGCCAACCTCTTCTGATATATCTGCATGTGATGCAAGGACTTCATCCCTTTCTCATCCATCAATGCTAACTGCTCAAACCACTGCGAGGTCCATTCTCGTTCAGGCAATTCTGCTTCTGCTAACACCCGCATGGACTGTATCTCAACTTCCACCGGCAGTACCGCTTCCATTCCATAGACTAAAGAGTAAGGCGTAGCTCCAGTTGCTGTCCTTACAGAAGTTCTGTATCCCCACAAGGCATACGACAGCTTATCAGCCCAGTCTTTGTAATTCTCCGTCATCTTTGCCAGAGTCGTCTTTATTGTCTTGTTGGCTGCCTAACTGCTCCATTAGCCTGCGGTCTGTATGGTGAAGACTTATGATGACCTATCCCATACCTCTGTAACATCGCCTTGGTCTCTCTCTGAAACTGGACTCCATTGTCCGTAACCACGTGATGCGGCATACCGTACCGGCATATGAGATTCCGGGCTGTGAACTTAGCCATTTTTTTTTTGCCGTGACATTACGGAATGACTCGGCTTCTACCCATTTCGAGAAGTACTCCACTGCTACCACTATAAAGCGATGTCCGTTTGACGCATTCGGCCGAATCTCTCCAATCATATCAATTCCCCATGCTGAGAAAGGCCACGGTTCTGACAACCCGTGCAATTCTGTATGCGGCAAATGATTCAAATTCCCGTGCGCTTGACAATCATGACAGTGCCTTACTAGCTTCGCGCAGTCGGCTTCCATGGTTGACCAGTAAAAGCCTTATCTCACAATCTTGCGGGACAAGTTCAATCCGTTCATATGCGGTCCACAGACACCAGCATGCACTTCATCCATTATCTTCTGAGCTTCTTCCTTTCTCAAGCATTTCAGCTGAACACCATTCGCTTTCCTCTTGTAGAGTTATCCCTTCAGACTCACATATTGAGCAGCCAACTTCTGAATGGCGATTCTGTCTTTTCTGCTCACTTCCTCTGGGAATTCCCTATGTTCCAGATACCTTTGAATATCATGATACCAAGGTTTTCCGTCATCGACCTCTACTCCCAAGATCCTCTCTATCTCATAAACCGGTTTGTTGGCCGTTGTCAACACAAGTGGTCTCATCACCAATTTCTCTGGATTCTCCCAGGTTGCGGCTAAGGTCGCCAATGCATCTGCCATCTGATTTTCTTCCCGAGGCAAATACTGAAATTTTCAGTTAGGGATAGCCTGTGCTAGGTTTCTGAGGTAGAATAAGTACGGCTTCAACCGTTCTTTTTAACTCCCATTCTCCTTGCATCTGTCGGATCACCAACATTGAATCTCCGTAAACATCCACGTTCGTAGCTCTCAAGGCTATTAATGCAGTCAAGCCGAATGCACATGCTTCATACTCAGCCATATTGTTAGTTACCCTGAACGTCAACCTCTTGGCCATAGGCAAAGTCTCTCCCCCAGGGGTTACTATTACAATACCGATTCCGGCTCCTTTTCAGTTCACTGCTCCATCAAAATACATCTTTCAACCTTGAACTGCTATAGCTTGGATTTCTTCGTCGGGGAATTGAAACTTATACTGATCCCCTTCAACAGGTTGCAAGGCTAGGAATTCTGCCACGGCTCGCCCTTTGATTACCTTTGAAGTGAGGTACTCGATGTCAAATTCAGTCAACAGTACTAACCATCTGCCCAGCTTTCCAACTAGTGAAGGCACCGAATGTAGATACTTCAAAGGATTCTCTTTTGCGACCACTTGGATCTTGTAAGACTGGAAATAGTGGCGTAATTTCCTGGACACCCATACTACTGCCAGACAAATCTTCTCTACTTCCTGATAGCGAGCTTCGTACGGAAGCAGCTTCTTACTGAGGTAGTAGATGGCGTGCTCTACTCCTGTCTCATCGGCTTGTACCATCATCGCCCCCAGTGCTTCGGGTTCAATAGCCAAATAAAGCACCAAAGGTCTGCCCTGTTTCGGAGGTATCAGGACGGGAGGTTTCACCAAATATTCCCTTATTCTGTCAAATGATTCCTGACACTGTTCGTTCCACTTTACCGGCTGATCTTTCCTCAACAGCTTGAAGATAGGCTCACATACTGACGTCAGCTTGGCAATGAACCGACTGATATACTGGATTTTCCCAAGGAATGCTCTGACTTCTCTTTTTTTTTTTCTAACCCAACGGGTATCCATGATGGCTTTTAAGACACAAGGGTCAACATGATGCATGTATGCATGAGATGTATGCGATGCATGGAATATATATAATTATGAAAAGAAACTTTAAACTACTTGGCCCATTATCATTTTAAAGTATTTAATCACACCATCGCGCGGTGCAAACTTGTCCCAGTTGAAAAGGCCCAACAGGTTTACACTTTACAATGATATGGTTAAATGACTTCAAATGATAAAAGGCCCATTCACAAAGTGGCCCACCGGCATTTTAGAAGCTTTTGGCCCAACTGTCAAAGGACACAAACTTGCCCCAGCTTAAATGGCCCAACAAGTTCACATCTTTTGACAAAAGGTCCAACTGGATCCAAATGACGGCGGTCCAACACCAAACATAAAATAAATGACTACCGGTTCTTTCAAGGCTAAGTTTCACAAGTGGGTTCACGGGCGCGGACAAAGGCTCTCGTTTGACGAAGGATTACCCACAACTAGGACTCCCCACTCAAGGGTTCAAGCGACCAAGTGAGTGCACCCTTTTTTATACCTTACGGTACGTGCCAACGAGTTACGGTGTGTGACTAACTATCGAATGGATTTCCCGTTGTAGATTCCCCAGAGGGAAGGTGGAGCGAGGCTCTCTTAAGTACCCAAGCCCCTTAGGCTCTTATCGCTTGGTGTCAGGAATAAACAACGAGTCCTCCAAACTAGTATGTCACAACGAGCTACAAGTAATGATTTATCTAGGTGCCTTCACAGCTTTTCCCCGAAGGGTAGCGAGTGAAGGAAGACACCCAACCATCACCTTGCTTCAACAAAGCCTTTGATTAACCCCCTCAACCCACTATAGAAATGGTCAACTAATGCACAAATTATACACATCACAATACATGATTTCGAGGCCGATTCTCTAAATCCCCAGTGGAGTCGCCAGACTGTAGACAACAGAACCTGGGCGACGCTGTTCTAGGCTCGCGGCCTAGTTGGGAAGTATGAAATAACATGGAGTCGCCACCCGGTGTGAACCGGGATAAAGATTTAAGGCCGCACTCACCCCTCGCAAGGGAAGACCTCAAACCATTGGGTTCGGAATGGCCCCTTACTTATGTCACTTGTGATGATATAATTTGTGCAATAAACTAACCGAATCTATTCATCATTCATGATCAAGGGTACTTAGATCTAACATGCTTTCATCCAAATAATTTCACGCAATGTAACACAACAAGCATATTGAACCATTAAATCAACATGTATAAATCATTACCCAAACGCATCATAAACTAAGAACATGCATAATGAACAACCTAAACATGCTTTAACAAATAATAACAACTAAATTAACCATGCTTTAAATAATAAACATATAACCTAAAGACTATAACATGCTCAAATACAAATTAGGATGAGACGAGATGCGTGTATCTTAAGTGGTACGTGGCATTGTATCCCGAGTGCAGACCATACTACCGTCCATTCGGAGTCGGCTATGGAATTTACGTCCGGGTTTCCATCCGATATACCATAAAAGGGGACACATATCCCGCTCATCCAACAATCACATCATGCTTCAAACGACTCTCATGCAATTATATATCAAAATAAATAAAACAAAGATAAAGAAGATAAGTAGAAAGGTGCCCTCAGGTCTAACCTCTTTTTTCGTCTAAGAAAGGGCGTTACACGTCCGTTGGAAGGGTGAATGATCCGCTACTCTTTTAGTTCACCAACTCAACGTCTTTCCTCGCTGTTTTGCTGTTCGGGCTGCTGTTTCAAGTCCGTTTCGCTGCTGTTTCGCTGCTACGTTTCAGGCCACTGTCTTGGTGGTTTGGCGGACTGTTTTGGGTGATTTTGAAGGCTTAGGGAGGTGCGTTTGTGGGATATTTTTAGGGAAACTTTATGGAGGTTTTTGGGTGGGGGGTTTTCTAGGTGATTTTAGGGCTGTTTTATGGGCTAAAGTCGCAGATAATACTGACCAGAACAGTAAGCTAAACTCGGCAGTTCACTAGTGCAGTGAAGCCGTTTTCAGGGCTGACTTGGGCGCACAATTGGGGCTGCTTTTGGGGGATATTTTGCACGACTTAAGGTTTGAATAAGGTTTATTTGAGGGTGTTTTGGGGCTGTGAATGGTGGCTAAAGACGCAGCAAAGAGGGCTTAAGTTTGGGTGTTGGGCGTGAAGGGTGTAGATGAAGAAAGTGGATTTGTGCGGCACTAAAGGGTGATTTTGGCTTGATGATTCGGCAATGGAGGCTTGAAGGAGATCCTTGGGCGTGCAAGGGAGGCTTAGATGAGTGTCTTAGGCGTGCTTGAGGGATATGTATGTGCTAGGTTTTGAATGGGGGGTGAAGGCCTCTTTTTATAGGCAAAGAGAGAAGACTTTCCTAATTTGAATAGGAAAGAATCTCCTAATTGGTTTCTAATAAGGAATAGATCTCCTAATTTGGATTTGTGATTGGATTTGATTTGGTAGGGATTTGATTTGATTTGATTTCTTTTATTTAGGTAAGGATTTTATTTGATTTAAACATGTGATAAATGTGCATATACCTAAATAAAGGCACTATGGGCGTGAATCCCCCTCCTTGGGCATGTGCTTGGTTTGACTTGGGTTGACTTGGGTATTTGGGCTTGGTTTGGGTTAGGTATGTGGTCTATGGGAGTTTTGGGCCTAAGGTGAGCTTAGAAACGGAGGTATAACAAGCAACCGAAGCGAAAACAACGAGATTAAATCCATCAAAAATTCTATTTTCCAACTTTACCCTTCGAACGTCTGTTTCCCGCGACTTTCATGACTAAAGAAGTAGTTGCCTCCATACGAGACTCATCATTGGGCTAATGTGTAAAAATACAATGCCTACAATAACAAATAATAGGTAAATGAGTCTTCATGAAAACTCCTGGAAAGCACCATAAAATTCTTCTCCCGTAAAATCAACTCAACCCAATTTATGTTGGGAAGCAGCCTAGAGTGCGCAGCGGAAAATTAAATAAATCAAATTATGATGACGCTATCCTTTTGCCCAAGACCTATTTGTTTTGATTATTCTACAAGCCTAGGCATGTTACTATATATTCTAAGCATAAAAACTCATAAAACATGCAAAGAACATAAACCTAAACATGCTAACTATCATAAGAACTCTAATTAAAATAAAGAAAGAAAAAGACTTACTTGAACCGAAGACTCCTCCAGTCCTCCCTCCAATCTACAAGTTTTTCTCGAACTCAGCAAGCTCTTCCACGTTCCAAAGAGCCACCCAAGTGTGTGGCCTCCAAAGGTGCACACACCAAAGCCAAAACTCAACGGCAAGACTACACCTTGAGTGCACGGGTATTTTGCCCTTGGTGCTAGCCTAGGCAAATACCTCAAAACTTTTAACTCGAGGTTCCTCTAGTCAATTAGACTTAAGGATCCTCAAAATCAGTGGCTTACTCTTAAACTTTAGAGTTGCTCACTCATATAAACCCAATATATGAAAAGTTTGGTGCAACAATTTGTGAAGAATTCATTGGGTTTATATAGGTGCTCCAAAGACAACAAAATTAATTAAGAATCCGATGTGGGATAAATGCTAATTTAATATTAGTCATTTGATCTTAATTTAGTGGTTTAATGAGATTATAAAACCCTAATAAGAGTTTGGGCTAAATTGGAATTCAAAACAAATAACAAATTAAAAAAAATTATTATTCATGTTACTATTCATGTTACTATTCACATTTTTATTTATTTATTTATTTATTCCAATTCCCAAAGTGCCCTTATCGTCATTCACCAATCCCTAAGCCACTATGGAACCTCATAAATGATCTGTTCAATAATTAAATACATTGAACCATTTATGAACAATTCGTACAACAATCATATATGTTGTTAAATTTGTACTGTGCACTGTTAACCATTGATTTCGACTTTATTGTGTGTGACCTTTTGGGTTCCCCTCAAGTTGGACATGAAATGAATCGTGATAATTTAATCGAACATAAATATTCTACGATCAGATGGTCGTTCGATTTCAATGACCAAGGTTGACATCTAGCAACATGCCAAGACCCCAAAATGAGAAGGAAAGATATATATACCCATTCTGTATGCAATTTACATATGATACGGTCCCTCACCTCACTGTATCCCCACCGTTTGACCTAGGGTATGGAAAGTGTCTACCCATATAGTCAAAGGTATGATGTTGATAGTGTTATGAATCGTGCTAACCCAAGAATCTCACATGATTTTTCGCTGCAGCCACAGTCTCAAGCACTGATCACATATATCAACCCGTAAACTGGAATACTACTCTTATAAGAAAATATTATCCGAGAGAGTGACGATTCTCTGTTGTATCTTTACAAAACTTCATGTGTTTCAACAAATGACCCAATCATACCCTTATGACCGGATCTTTTAAACCGGGGAAGGAGAATGTCAAAATTATTTGATCCACATATAAGATTGTAAAGACCTCAAGTCTAAGGACTAGTCATACAATCGATACATGAAAGTTCTCACAGATGGGATAAACACACCATGTGAAAACTTTCGGCGGTCAGTTCAATGGACACGAGCAACTCATGCATCCATGTGATACACCAAGCGGACGGATCTCTGCTAGTTGCCTATGAGATCGGCTACCCCACTTAAGGGCGGATCATATCATCATGCTAGTCTCTCCGCTTTGTGAACGCCCAGATTATTCACAAAACTATGACTATGAACGTTTTAAGAGTAATGATTCTCATAAGGCGTGGAAGCCATCATCTTATTACTTCAAGGGCTTTATTACAGTGTTTGATTATTCATATAATTTATGTAAGACACGTATAATAAAGATTGTCATTTTATTAATTAATGAGAATATTACAAATAACATGTACATATATCTCATCCACAAGTTGGGTATAGGCATATCCCTAACAATCTCTCACTTGCACTATAGCCAACTAGTATGAATCTGGACACCATACTCCCGGGTGTGGCCTATCATGCTTTTGTTGAGTCGGCCCTTTAGTCAGAGAATCTGCAAGATTATCTTCTGTGGGTATTTTCTCTATAATAACTTGTTGATGGTGTTTTCAGGCGCTACAACATTTAAGACAACACGACAAGGACAAAAGGGTAAATTCCCTGACTGGATGAGATCATGTAACCGACCCGACCACAGCATGTGAAGACCGACCACTTTGGTCAGGATGACCGATCACTATAAGGTCGGCAGAAACACTGTCAGCACAAAAGATTATCATGGCCGACCTCATGAAGACCGACCAGACAACGAGCCGTGTTCAAGACAATAGCACCCCATCCTTGTGGATAAGATAAGAAAGATATCCTACTCTCACAAGAAGAAGGAGTCAGAATCCAAAAGGGAATACGGAAGAAGAAGGCAATACCGGATCAGGAATCCCTACAAGAAGAGAAGATTGAGTTCAAATAGGATTTCTTATTCAAAAATGAGTCTGATTTCTGTATTATTATAAATAGGAGGGTAGAGCATGTGTAAAGGACATCTGAAAATCATCACAAGAGTGAGGGATTAGAATCATCAAGCTTCAATTTGTAAAAGCAAAGAAGAGGCCCGAGGAGTGTATTCGAGTAATAAAAAGTACCACCATGTTCTTGTCCGTGGACGTAGGTCGGATCCCAAATCCGCCGAACCACGTTTAAATCTCTTGTCGATTGGTGTGTTTTCCCGTCTCCTGCTAAATTTGCTTCTGGTCCCCCATAAACCAAACAAATTCACCGTTGAAGGAGGATTACCTCGGAGGTGATATTCCCATATTACCCTGAGATCAAAATCCGCCGTCAACAGTTGGCGCCGTCTGTGGGGAACTTCACAAAAACCAGTTCACGTGATAAGACAAATGGCGGGAGGGCGGAAATCACAACCAGGAGGTCCGGCAATGGACTGGATGAAAAAAATGGAAGATAGCATGAGGTCTATGATGGATCGACTAGAAAGAATGGAAGGAGCAAACAACGAAAACTGAGAACGAGACGGACAGAGGAGGAAAAGAGGGAAAAAGGGGAAAAGAGTAGTAGATGTAAGCGAAAACGAGGGACCCAGAAAGAGAGGCCCCTATGGGATAAGATCTGAAGTGGTAGGAAGAGAGCCACGATCAGAAGACACATGGGAAGAAGAAGGGGAGGAACAATCACCCGACCCCTCCTCCGACAGATTTTACAGCTCCGAGAGGGAAGATAGAAAGTACAATGAAGACGTACAGGAGACCCCCGGGCTTAAAAGAACGCCACGCCCGGAACGACAGGCGAACATAAGGACACAGAAGGCGACACGGGGGCACAACCCGTGAAATAAAGTCTTGGCTGAGAAAAGAGATGACCAGATGGGGGAGAGGCCTCAAGACCGGCGCGGGAGACACCGAGGCGAGGAAGAGGGGTTCTCCCTTACGGAAGAGATAAGATCAGCACAGTTCCCGAAGCGATTTAACATGCCGACCATGGGCACCATACAAGGCCACTCCGACCCAAAATCCCACATCGAAAACTTTGTCCTCCTGATGGAAGTACATGGAGTAACGGGCGACGCCATATGCAAAGTATTTCCCTTAACTTAGGTGGGCCTGCCATCCTATGGTATAGAAGTCTGGCCCCGGGGAGCATTCAGAGCTTCTCCCAACTTAAGAAGTCGTTTGTCCGGCACTTCAAAGGAGCCTGCACCCTAAAAAAACAATAGGAGAACTAAGGCTCATGAAACAAGGAGACGACGAAACACTGAAAAGCTTCATTGAATGTGTGACGGCGGATTTTGATCTCAGGGTAATATGGGAATATCACCTCCGAGGTAATCCTCCTTCAACGGTGAATTTGTTTTGTTTATGGGGGACCAAAAGCAAATTTAGCAGGAGACGGGAAAACACACCAATCGACAAAGAGATTTAACGTGGTTCGGCGGATTTTGGGATCCGACCTACGTCCACGGACAAGAACAGGGTGGTACTTTTTATTACTCGAATACACTCCTCAGGCCTCTCTTTGCTTTTACAAATTGAAGCTTGATTATTCTAATCCCTCACTCTTGTGATGATTTTCAGATGTCCTTTACACATGCTCTACCCTCCTATTTATAATAATACAGAAATCAGACTCCTTTTTGAATAAGAAATCCTATTTGAACTCAATCTCTCTCTTGTAGGGATTATGATCCGGTATACTTCTTCTTCCGTTTCCCTTTTGGATTCTGACTCCTTCTTCTTGTGAGAGTAGGATATCTTTCTTATCTTATCCACAAGGATGGGGTGCTGTTGTCTTGAACACGGCTCGTTGTCTGGTCGGTCTTCATGAGGTCGGCCATGATAATCTTTTGTGCTGACAGTTTGTTTCTGCCGACCTTATAGTGATCGGTCATCCTGACCAAAGTGGTCGGTCTTCACATGCTGTGGTAGGGTCGGTTACATGATCTCATCCAGTCAGGGAATTTACCATTTTTTGTCCTTGTCGTGCTGTCTTAAATGTTGTAGCGCCTGAAAACACCATCAACATCTGTCCCCTAGTTCTCGGTTCCAACGAGTATGTGATGTTGGTTACCGGGAACTATATGAAGATGTGTGTGTTGATTGTCTTCGCTGGTAGTCGTCCCAGAATGCAAAAAAGAATTTCTTGCCGTTTCGATCATCTTTCCTCGAGACGCACAACCATCATGTCTTCTTTAATGCCTATCAAATCAACTTTAGGGTTTCTTCTAAGTTCGACACTTGTCAAACATCCGCTGGGTTCCCGCCAAAACCGACGGTGATGAGCGTCCCAGCCATGACTATAAGAAAGCGAGGCTTTCACTGTTCCATTTTTTTCGGCAATTCTCCTTCTCTTCCGAAAACCTTTCTGTTGTCCGTCCATCTCCGTGCTCGTCGAAGTTCAACCGTGGTCTTCTTCTTTTTCTTCGATGTTGCAAATAAGGAACTAGCATCATCGCACAGTATCAACCTCCTGCTTTTTGAGAGAACAAGTAATTCTTCTGAGCGACTTCTCCTCTTTTGATGCTTGTGATTTGTGATTCTGTGTTTATTTTGCTTAGGGAGAGACTTGTGGTTTTGCTGGTCTTGCTTTAGGGCACTTTAGAGACTCCATATCTAGTTTAGCACGGAAATCGTGGTAGCTCCTTATAGACTGATTCTCCTCCCTTTTCTGTTTTCTGGGTGTCAGGGATGTCCGACAATAGTTCTTCCTCCGAAAGGCCTGCCAAATTTCAACTCCCCCTGGGAAGAGCTCTCTTCGGGCTAGGGGCACTAGTGTAGAAGACCTTGACACTACCCCTACTCCCTCTGAGATTGAAGAAGACTCCTATCGTCAGAGGATTCCTCGGAAGGACCCAGAACCTGGAGAACTTGGGTCGTCGGCTCTGGATATGACCGTCCCTCTAAGATAACCGAGGATGATCGCCCTTCTCCGTCAGCGGTATAATATTCCGATAGACATCGCCCTTGACGTTCCGGGCCCTATGGATCGTTCCAGCCAACCTGATGAGGGCTCGGTGGCACTTCTTCCTGCCTTCTTGAGTGTGGGCTACGGCTGCCGATGCAACGGTATTTGCTTGGATGCTTGCTGAGATGGAGATTGCCCCTTGCCAATTAAGTTTAAATAGTTGGCGGATTCTGGCCGGCATATATGTGGTTTGGCATCGGGCAGGTTTGGGTGTGCCTTGCTTGGAAGAAGTGAAGAGGTTATATCGTTTGAAATCCAACCCGAAAACTCACTACGGTTGGTTTACCTCTCTGCTTATGACAGCTCGTCTAACCTTGTCCAGAAAACCCCGATTCCAACAAGAATTTTAAGGACCTTTGGTTCTGGGCTACTGGGGACTGGGATCGGGTTCTGAGATCGTTTGAGGAGGATGTCTCGGTTCCGGACATCTTCAGGGCTGGAGGTTAGGAGTTAATGCCCCTTAATTCTTTCTTTATTCCCGTTCTTAGTTTCTTAGGTTTCTGACTTCTCTGGTTCCTCCCAGCTTGTTGGCGAGATGCTCCCAAGGTTTCTCGTCAGGTTCGGAAGGCGGGTATATTGGGCTCGGGGGTATGCTGCCCAGTGGAGGAAGTTGGTTAATGACGCGGCCTTTGTTGATTCGGGCTTACTCGGGCCGTCCTTCCAGAGGTCTGGGGTCGAATTGGTGGAGGTCTGCTGGCTGCCTTGATTTTTTTTTTTTGTTTGCCTGTTATGCGTCTGATGTCCTTGTTATGTTCTCGGATCCTGATTCTCTTTCTTCCCCTTTTTTTTGTAGGCATGTCGAAGAGGCCAAAGTTTCTTGAGAAGTTGGCCGCGGTACCATGAAGAAAACCGGTCAAGCTGAGGTTGGAACTTGCGGGCGCAGCCTGATCTTGTTGAGAAGGTGTCTCCAGGACAAGTTCAAACGGGTTGCTCGGGGGAAATCTTCCCCTTCTGGCGTGCAATCATCAGGATCTGTTCGCCTTGTCAGTCCACCGAAACCTCTTAGGAAGAGGAGGCGTCAGCTTGGGGCTGAGGAGACGAGTTGGTTCAAGAGGAAGAAGAGGAGGGGGCTTCGGTTAAGAGGAAGGACAACATCGTAGGAGGAGGAAGTCCTCTGAAGGCTCCTCAAAAAGCGGAAGGGCCATGTGGTCCTCGGGGTGGATGACGGGAGAAAGCATCCGGGAGGCTACCTCACACTTAGTGCCGGCTTTCAATGAATTGGCCGAGGTGATTCCCCGGGGGGAGGTTTCGAGGTATGAGGATGTATCTCCCGAAGGTGTTGTGACTGAGATGAGTTCTCAGATGGCGAAGGTATTTTCACTTCCCTTCTCGGTTTTTTGGGTCTTTGGTCCTTTTTATTTTATGTATTGACTCCATTCTCCTTTTTTGTGTGCAGGCCAACTACCTCATGGCCAAGAATAAGGGTCTTCTTCTGACTTTGTTGTCCGAGGGTGGTCAGGCCCAGAGGTTTCAAAATCGTCTCTCCGAAGTGGAGGCAAAACTTGCTGACCGGGAGGAGGTGATTAAGAATCATGAGGCGACCGCTGTTGAGAATTTCAAAGCGAACAAGGCTCTCAAGGCTGCCGCTGCGCTGGAAGAAAGAAAGCTGCTGATAATGCCAGGGAGGACCTGAAGGTTGCCCAATCTGAGATTGGCGTTCTGAAGGGGAAGGTAGCAAGTGCTGAGGCCAAGTTAAAGAACAAAGACGAGGAGGTGCACGGGCCCGAGATAGTCTTGAGAGGAAAAAGACCGAGCTTGAGGAGAGAGAGGTCGATCTTGAGGAGAGGAGATCGAGCTTGAGAAGAGGGAGAGTGAGCTTGAGGCCAAGAAGGAGGCTATCCCCTTTAGGGAGTGGGTGATTGTGCTGATTTAATTCCGATGGTGCTGGCCAGGTCTGAACATGGACCCCATTCGTGCGGCCATCAGTTATTGCAAGGGGGATATCTCCGAGGAGGAGTCGGAAGTGGCTCCCTTCCCACCTGATGGAGGCGATGGACCCGCCCCTATTTCGGTGGTTGTTCTGGCTTCGAGGCTTCTTTCGAAGAACGTCCTGAGGTTTCGGCCCCGGCGAGGACTGCCCTGAATCCCTCCTTCCGTCCCTGAAGTAGAGGTCTATCCTGTGTCGAGGTGAAGCACAATCCTGATTGCGAGCTGCTTCTCCCGCCACCAGAACACATCTGAGGAAGAATTTCTGACCCTTTTGGGGGCCGAATGAAAAGGGTAACCCACCGGGGGCCCTATGTACACTTATT